>ONZH01003117.1:0-51303 GCA_900303285.1 Rhinella marina
CCCGCAAACAACAAGCCTTTTTCAGTAATGTTGAAAAAATGAAAAATAAAATTATGGCGCGGACATAAAACATTTATATGTTTCTGCCAAAATAAGCTTTGACTTTAAGGGGTAGAGAACAACCATAAGATCTTTTGCATGTACTGTATATTTCATCCTATTTTATAAGGTTATTGATTTTGAGCCTTCCAGAATCCTAATATCACCTCCAAAGTGAAATAACTCTGTTAATTATATTCTCACTTTTCTGTAGAAAGGAGAAAAATAAAATTAATAATCATGATCTGAAGCATGAGACACTGCTCTCTTGTTTATCCACAATATTTTATTTAGATTGATTCTGATGTTCTTTCTTATCGTCCCTAATGTTATAGAATTTATGCTGCCACCTAGTGAGGATATGAGGAATCTTTCTATAAGTTTATGTCACACTCAGACATTGTCTTCTATCAGTGTGTGTCTAGCACAGTAATAGACAGCAGTGTCCTCAGTCTTCACATTGTCCATTTGTAGATATAACATGTTATTACTGTTATCTCTGGAGATTGTGAATCGTCCTTTAACAGAATCATCATAGCCTGTGCTACCACCATCGTATCTAATATATCCCAACCACTGTAATCCTCTGCCAGGAGTCTGTCTAACCCAGTTCATTCCATAGCTGCTGAAGGTGAATCCAGACCCTTTACATGAGAGTTTATGGGAATTTCCAGGCTTTATCACCACTGGGTCTGATGACTGGACAAGTTGTTCTTGAGACTGGACACCTGGAAAATACAGATAATAAGGTCACATCCATATAATCATCTCCTTATAGCGCTAGTAATATCTTTCTTCTAATGTACTAGTAATATCACCTGACAAGCAGGCCAGTGATAGAAGGAGGAGCAGGAAAGTCTTCATTGCTGCTGGGTAACTTCTAGGAGGTGATGTGTGGTCCATCAGCAATGGCTTATTATGTAGGAGATGACACACAACAGGAGGTGACGTCACTTCATTTTCATATCGTCAGACATATATACATTTGTGGTTCTGTAAAGTCTAAATCATTGATGGGAAAAGTGCTTTGTTCTAGAAATAAATATGATCAGTTTTAATATGAATGTTGAGTCTCTATTTTAGGCTACATTCACACGATTGTATGTATTTTGTGGTCCGCAAAATGCGAATCTGCAAAAAATATGGATGACGTTTCTGTGACATCCGTGTGGCATCCGTTTTTTTTTTCAGATGCATTTTAAAAATGCCTATTCTAGTCCGCAACGGGTCCTCATCTAATCTGCAAAAAAAACCAGAACGGACGTGGAAACAAAATACGTTTGTGTGAATGTAGCTAGATTTTTTTACCACTAATTATCACTCCAGATGATATTTCAACAACCTGGGAGAAGTTACTTGGTCCTTACTGATAGCAGTAAAAAAAACTTAAAAGGGTTGTCCAATCAGAACAACCTGTTTCTATGTGAGATATTATAGAAGTCATAATAGAGGATCCTTCACCCAGATTTTTGCTGCATTAGCCTAATTCTGGCAGTACACATAAAAAATGACATCATGAGTCATGACTCCACTGTAAATATTTGCAGTGGACTACATGGGCGGTGTAGAGGATAGGAGTGGTTGTAGCAATGACAGAGTTAGTAGTTACTCACTCACATGCATCCCTGGGCTGTGCAGTGATAGGAACGCTAACCCTTTCTGCCCTCTGGCCATACTCTGGTTCTGTGGCCCTCTAACTGGAGGTAGTTGAGGTGTCCTTGGTGCAAATAGGTTTTAGGGTGCAAGGCAGGGGTCCGGTATCTTCAGAGACCACCAAGGCCACAGTTTAAGAGCTTTACTAGCAACTTCAGCAGTTTACAACTACACGTGATGGCAGAGGAAGGCATAGTACACATCACACCACACATGCTACATAGACAGTTTTCCTAAAGGCTGTTTATGGGGGGATGCAGCTAATATAGAGATTCCCCCTGAGTCCCTCTTACAGATAACTTGTGCAATCTTCTCAACACAACCAAAGGGGTGCAATTCCTCTCCCTCAATTTCTGCATTTCCAAAGTACCCTTTGCAAGGGCAGTCTTATGACAGATGGCCTGTCTGTCTCTGAAGTATGGCAGGGTATCTGAAATTTCTAATCCCGCCAAATTGCAGTGAAGTCCATAGCCATAAGGCATTACCTTTCACTGGTTTATATTTTCCTGCATTTCCTTTGTAATGACCTCTCTACAGTCTGGAATATCTGTTCTCCCTTCCGCTCAGAGGCTGGTACTAAACTCAAGTCTCAGAGGCCGCTATACCTCAGTCTGCTGCTGTCTCTTCTATCACTCAGACATACACTTTAGTTCACTAGCAGCTCTTGTCTCAAAAGGCAGATGTTTTCTTGTTTTTATGCTCCCCTTTGCAGCTCTCCCTGCTCTCTCACTTACAGCCTTCTTACAACTGAACTCCCTTCCTGCAGCAGAGTGAAGGGACAGTGTCTAAGTAAAAAAAAACACCTCTGTGTGAATACACACATTAAAGTAAATGGATACATGAACAGTCCATGAAGACCACAGAGAGCACAACATGTGATTCAGTGACATGTGAAAGAGGCCTTAGATACACCAAGCCTATTATGTGTGATACTGTGCCAAAGCTGAGCAAAGAAAATTTGCTTGCCTATCTGAGACGCCTTGGTTGGGGTATTATTGCTCCTTATTGAGAATGCAGAGCATGCATGAGGAGTATTGTAAGCCAGTGAACACTCCTGTGGGCTTCTGGGAAAAAATATATGGTGCTCGGGTGCTCTGGCCGAGCACTCGGGGTGCTCGAGTGCTCCGCCGAGCACCCGAGCATAATTGAAGTCTACACAAGTCCCCCAAATAAAAATAAAAAAAGGACACATACACTGACACTACTTACCTTTCCCCGTAGCTCCTGACCTGTTCTAGCAGGAAAGATGGCGCGCAGAGTGGTAAGTTTTACCACAGCGCCACCTGCTGGAGGGAGGAGGGAGCTGCTGGGAAAGGTAAGGACGGATCCGTCATGAACTCCATTGAAAGTCAATGGAGGACTCATCCGTTTTCTATTTTGTCACACCAAACGGATCCGTCCCTATTGACTTGCATTGGGGTCATAACGGATCCATCTTGGTGCGGGGAGAGGACTCGAGCTTTGCGCTCGAGTACACTCGGTGTTCGGCCGAACACCGAGTGGACCCGAGCGCAGGCATGCTTGGCCGAACAGCGAGTTCAGCCGAGCATGCTCGCTCATCACTAGTCCTCAACAATCCAGACAATTTAATACAGAGCCAACAGAGGAAATTCAACCAAATTGTAGCCAAATTGTAGCCAAAGCAAAGTTCCTGCAACCAATTCAAAATCATTAAATGATTTAGAAGAAAGCGAAAATATATATTCACCTGAAAATACTCTACCTGATAAATATGATGATTAAAAAAAAGGAAAAAGAAGAATTTCACAGAAGAGGAGAAAAAATTTTTGGTGGAAAAGGTAATGATAATTTTTATGTTCAAATAATAAGTAAATGTAATTTATATTTTATGTTTTGTTTTCTCCTTTAAAAATCCCTATTCTTCTCAATTATTCAAAAATTTATTTTATTATAATAATAATATATAAGAGATGGCTGCTTGAGAAAAGTCCCATTAAGAGGACTGAAACGTCGCTGCTCTGGTAAAATAAACTACTTTTTTTCTTAGCACAATTTTTGGTGGTGCTGTGGAATTTATTATTTTAATATATGTATGTATATATATATATATATATATATATATATATATATATTTAAAAGTAGAATTTAATATTTAATCTAATCATATAACACATTTATCTAACTGCTATTAAAGGAGTTATCCCACGAATAATGTAAAAAATGAAAATCAGACATCATATAGTCCATGACAACCTCTTTTTAACACATGGATCCAGAGATCTCCCCATTCATTGCTCTACTAAATTTATGTCAAGCTGACAGCTCAGGGGAGTGTCTTTTCTGCTGCAGCTCAGGGGTCTCAGCTCAATGTCAGTGTCTCAGCTCTCCATATCACAGCTCAGGCAGTTAAAAGTTGAAACTGAGCATGTGCGGCCTGCTCAGTGAATAGGTCAAAGAAATAAGAAATTAAGTGGTCCCATACAGATACATGTTATTGAATAACTCAATGGCTATACAAAATTTTTAATGACATGCAATTACAAAAGTATTCAGATCCAGGTGCTGGTTTGAAAACTGTAGAATATTTTTCGTGGGACAACCCCTTTAAGTATAACTAGCTTAGTTGCCCTTAGCAACTAATAATATACCACTTAGAAATTTTGAAATGAGCAGTTGTAAATGAAAGGTGAAAACCAGTTGGTTGCTAGAGACAACTAAGCTAATTATACTTTTCACTATTTTGCTTAATGACCCCCATATAAATTCTAACAGGCTTCGATAACATCTCCAGGAATAAATGGTTGATGATACACAAAAATATAAATGACTACTAATCAATGTGATTATTTTTTTAAAGAATATATATTAGTTAATTTATATTTTCTCTTCTACAGGTTGTCTCAAACTATGAATCTTTATTTGGCAAAAATGCTGACCATCTTCCTTTGGCGCAAAAAAATAAAATATGGGGAAATATAGCAGTTCAAATAAACAGTTTAGGAGTAGACAAAAGATCAATTTCTGATCTTAAGAAAAAATGGCATGATTGTCGTTGACTATGTAAAATTAAATTAGCCAAAATTCACCAAATGGTGAAGAAAACTGGAGGTGGCCCATGCAATACTACTAGTATGAATGACATAGAGGAACTAATTGCTAATACGTATCGCAAAGAGCAAATTTCCGGGATTGGAAACATGGGTACAATGGAACTTGAGTTTCAAGAAAGTATGTTGTATTCAATTTTATTACTATTTTATTATTTAATTGGGATATCTTCAAATTTTTAGAATGTAAATGAGAACATTCAGCCTCACGCCCATGAATGTATTTTCTTTATGTGTCCATTTAGTTATTATACTGGACAGTAAGCGGAACTATTCATTTCTATGGCTTGGCCTAAAAATAGTAGTTACTCTGTGTGCATTACTTTCCCGAATGTAAGTCTCACAAATATATCGTAAATGTAGTAAATTTACTTTAAATTTCCTTAGAGGCCCAATTAATGGATGAATGTTGTCAGGAATTGGAACTATGTCCTGCTATAGAATTGTCACATCCAAATGCAAACAACGATTCTATAAATGTACAAGAAGAGCAGAATGTGGCCGAATTGAATGTGGAAAGCGACACAAGAAATGTCTTGAATTGTTATATGAATACTACTCAAAAGTTTTATAACAATCTTATTCTGACACAACAAGACATAGCATTGTCTTTGCAAAATATTAGATCAGATTTCAATGTTGCCCTTTAAGGAATTTATACAGAGGTTTGCAAAATGTCTAACATTTTTGGCCCCCCAAAAATATGAGGTCTCCAGTAAATCCAATTACTGTTGGTTCAAGTCCTTCAACTTCCAGTGTATCTGATTTAACTAATCTTTCTGAAGAACCTCTTAACCTCAGTGTTTCTCAAGAGTCAATCTCAAGAGAAAACGTTTCTCAAAATCCTCCAATTTATGATCTCAGGCTTCCTCTATTCCAAAGCAAAAAAAATAAAGATAAAAATGATTCTGGTAAACGGAATATAAATCCAAAAGAATGTTTTGGGAACGGAAAGTTTCTCTTAGAGGTTAAAAATGAATTATCCAAATCTCAAGAGTGTGGGGGGAAAAAAAGAATGAAAAAAAGTAAGTTTTATAATTTACTGGAATCTAAAAATTATTTGTAAATAGTTTTGGTTTCCTATAAAGCTAACACACTTCTTGATTCATGCAACCCAAAGTACATGAGCAAACCATTTTAAGTTTAAGGACCCTTGCAGACGAGTGTGACACACACGTGTCCCGCATTGCGGGCACTGTCCTAAACTCCCGACACTGAACGGGGTTGCATAGCATAACAGTGATTTACGAGGTTATGTCACCCTTATAGTTTAGCAATCTGTAGGATAATAGTTATTTATGTCTAGCTATGACTTAATGCTGTCATGGTTATCCAACACATTCCAGAACTGTAAGGGTAACATAGCATGATAAATCACTCTCATGCTATGCAACCCCGTTCAGTCATGGGAGTTCAGGACAGGGCCCGCGGTGCGATTGATGTGCATGTGTCACGCTTGTCTGCAAGGTGCCTAAGGCTAGGGCTACACAGCGACAGTTGTCTGGAAACACCCGTCGCAGCGGGGATCCCATAGAGATGATTCGGATGCCTCAGTGTAGGCCGAGCCTTATGGTTGGCAATGTGCCAGCAAAAGCAACATACAGTAGTTGATGCTCTAGACTTGTGGGCTGCATTTAGTTGTCTGCTGCACTGGCTTGGCTATCCTACTGCTATCTAAGCCACTAATCTGGTTACTTCTTATTAAATTTATGCAGAATAACATATATGTATGCTTTGTTCTAATTTCTTTGAATTTGCATGTTACATGTTACATAACATGTGTGATTTTTCAGTTTGTAAATGTGCACAATTAATTTGAAAAAAAAATTATTTATCAATAATTGTTTTATTATTGCAAAAATTACATATTTATTTTAAATAAAAGGTGCAGTATATTTTCAATATTCCATACAGCTTTACATTCTCACTATCTAATAAAGTTTATATTATATACAAGTGTTAGTCTCATTTTTTTTAAAATGAATAATCATTTATTAGAAAAAGGTGATGTTCAGTTTAAAATCATGTATCTAAAACTACTACTATCTACCATGTTATGATGAGAAATGTCATTGAAAGTGAATTTACATATTTTGAAAAATAGGATCTCAATAAGCTATACTAAACATCTAAAATAATTAGGATCAGTAAATAAATCTATCTATACTAAATTTAAAAAAAAAGATTGGGTAATGTCATTTCGGACTGCATATCCGTCATCATTTCGATCAGGTAATTGAAGGCCTTGATGAAAAATTTCTTCTATTCTGCAATATTTATCTGTAACTTAAATTTGTTGGCAATGTTGTGTAAGATACAGCAGGCAACAATAATCTGGCACACAAATTCGGGATTATACAATAGAGCTCCACCGGTCATATCTAGGCAACGAAATCGACTCCTTTGAACACCAAATACTCTCTCAAACATTCCCCTTGTTTTTCAATGTGCATTGTTGTATCTAATTTCACTGTCTGTGGTTCGATTTAAATATGGTGTCATTAGCCATGTCTTCAAGCTGTATCCATTGTCACCTTTGGCATGAAATATAAAACAAATGTATTTATTTAATTATTTACTGCTTTGTAAGAAGATAATTAACTGATATATTTTTTCTTAAAGAGTTCAATGAAATTTACTATACATGAACTCAAAATCTATCTAAAGTAGAATTAATATTGATAAAAAAAATAACTTATTTATAAAAAATAACTTATTTATAAAATACTAATAATGTTTATGGCTCGTTCACATGAGCGTTCAGACCTTCCGTTCTCCTGCTCCATTATAAGAGCAGTAGAGTGGAAACAACGGTTTGGGGACATAATTGAGCTGAACGGAGCCTACGGACTCCATAGACTATGAAGTGGTCCCATAGGTTTCCACTCTGAAAGATTCGAATTGGGATCAGAGCCATAAGTTGTGGATGCTGGAGTTTGGTCTCTGCTTCAAAAATCTTCCTATGAACTGAAACCTAAGGGACCCCATTATAGTGTATGGCCTCCTTAGGCTCCGTTTTCCGGCTCCTACAATGGAGCTATTGAATGGAATTGATAAACATTTATGTGAACTAGCTCTTATGTTTTTTTTTTTGTTAATTTAATTTTAATATCCACCTTTAAGGCTTACTTAAATCTTAAATACTTCTATTATAAGTGTTAGGTTTCTCACAAATTACATTTTCATAGTAAACTTACCTATTAATAATGCGTTTCCAAAAGCACCATTTGAGAACCTAGTCGCTAAAAAGCAATTTCGAAGGATAAAGACATCATGTGTGCTTCCCGGAAACTTGGCAACAACATCAGTAATCTCTATGGTTGGTCCACAACAAATTTCGACATTTATGGAGTGAAACATTTTTCAATTGCGGTACATCATCTCTACATCACTAGGTGGAATTAGTGCTACATGAGTACAGTCTATTAATGAAATAACGTTTGGAAAACCTGCCTTTTGAAAAAAATCTTCTTTGGCTTTCATTATTTCGTTTTGGGACTGTGGAAAATGTATACATGTTTTTGTCTCATAAATAATCGCTTTCACAACTTGTTTAAGTATTCGTGAAAAAGTTGGCTGACTAAATCCAAATCTTCCACCAATGCAGTGTTGAAAATTCCCAGTGGCCAAAAAATTTAACACAGCTAACAGTTTAAGTTTCCCATTTATAGCTTGTGATCGATTAGATGTGTGGGTAATTTTCAGTTTTATTCTTTCATATAGTTCTTTAAATGCTTCCTCATTAAGTCTGAAGCTTTGTTGGAAATTTTTTAGTGGACTTTTCTGTAAGGCAAATCTGGTTTTGAAATATCTTTTCTTGCGTAGCCGTGGAATGTGAATATTTGTTTGTTGTAAATAATGCAATCTAATGCAATCAAAAAGGTTTGTAATAGTAGGAAATCAATTTAATTCCAATCTGTGTAAAGTAAATTGAATAATATATTCTGTTACAATATTTAATATCAAAATACTTAATTATAATCAAAATCGATGCGCAATATTTACTTTAACATATAAAGATATTTTATAGTTTCAGTATCAGTGTAACAAAACTGGCTGGTTTTCGCATGGTCATTGTCCATATATGAAAGGCTACTATCACACATGTGTTGTTACTAGTGAGGATCAAGCAACCCGATGTTCGGGTGCTCTGGCCGAACACTAGGTGGTGCTCGAGTGCTCGGCCGAACACCCGAGTATAATGAAAGTCAATGGGAGAAGACCAGGCACCCTCCCCTCATCCAAGCAGGGGGTGCCTGGTCCATAAAGAAAGTTGAGAAAATGGTGAAAACACCACAGAAATGTTTAGGGAACAGCATGGGGAGGGTGTCTGGTTCATAGGAAAAGGTCAGAATTGCGACTTCTCCTCTTTCACTCGTAAAAGTACGCTAATTAACTGAATCTGTACGCATTAGTGCACAATGCGTAGCATTAGCATACAAATTTGTACGCATTAGCGTATAATTAGAGATGAGCGAAGTTGCGTTAAAAAATATTTGTTATTCTGGTCGTGTTCGGCGAACATTCCTGCACAAATAACGAACATACAGTCTAAGCGTTGTTAAAAGTATGCTACTGAACTGAATACGTACGCATGAGGGTACAAAGTGCGTACGAATCTTTAGCGTACTATTGTCTCGCGAATACGTCATACACACGCACGACGCTAGGCCGTGGCGTACAGTCCGCAGAGGCAGAGCGAAGTTTGCAAAATGGCATCCAGGCGTTCTTCAGCATTTAGCTCTGGAGAGCTTAAATACATGGTCAAGCTAATAGACCGCCAGGATTATGATGGCACACACCGACACCAAATCAGCACAAGAATAGTGCAGCAGGTGATCCGAGGCCTGCGCCATCACTTTGACACTGTGCGAACCCCGGGCCAGATCCAGCGGAAATGGTCCGATTTAAAATTCAAGTGCCCAGAGCGGCTTACTGAGATCCGCACAGAGATACGGCAGGTTGAAAAGTAAAAACATGTTAAAAAATTAGTGTACTGTATTGTATATATACCAGTGCCAATAATGAAAACCGTATAGAAGGACAACTGTTCATTTGAGTTGAATGTAATGCCATTATTTAATGATTTTTGACAGCTTCTGCACCACAGAGGAGCTCCTCTCACCCTCCTCCACAACAGCGAGAGAGAACCCCACCTGCCCCTCCAACACCAAGTCCACCACCCCAACTTTTAGAGCTAGAAGGTAGGTAAAATAAAAAGTGTAATGGGTGGACCTTCTGTCTTCAAAATATAAGCTAAATTTATGTTTTATCTTTTGTAGCTCCAACCATCAGGGGAGATGATGAGTTTTCTCCAGGCCCATGGGAAGACCACTTATTATGGGTGTCCAGTAAGTACAAACCCCTAATTCACAGAAGTTTAATATTTTCAAGCACTAGGATCATGCCACCCAACATGTTATTGATAACTAGACTGTGTACACATTATGTTCTCCAAGTCATTAGTGAAGCAGACATATCACAATAATTTTAAAATCAAGGTAGTGAAAGAAGTAGAAACTTGTGTTACCCCAAAAATATTTAACAAAAATGTGTCTTACATCACATAATATTATAGTACATTGGCAATCTCTTTTTAACAAAGTGAGAAACAGCCCTGCACCTCACATAGATGCAGAGATCTGCCCGATTACTCTGCTACATCAAGCTGGTTACTCAAGGGTAGTGTGACTAGTGTCTATTCTGCTGCATGCCAGGACTCGTGTCCATCTCTCCCTATCACAGCTCAGGACAGGAGGCAGTTGAAGATTTAAACTGAGCATGTGCGGCCTTCTCAGTGAGCAGTTCAAAGAAATAAGAAAAAAAATGGCTCAATAAAGATACATTTTACTGAATAACTGAGTCAGTTCTAGTAGATATACAAACTATTTAATGACATGCAACTGCTAAAGTATTCAGATCCAGGTGCTGGTTTGAAAGTTTAGAATATTTTTTTGTGGGACAACCCCTTTAACTCGATCATACTAATTATATTACTGTTTCCACCCCTACAGATATCCCGACAGACTTTGAGGTGGAGGCAGCCTTATGGCGTTTTGGCACCAGGCTCCATGCTGCCTATTCGTGGCCTGCAGCTATTCGTGGCCTGCAGCTGGAGCTCCGAGAGCTGCAGGCGATGATGGCCAGACGTTGGGAAAGGCCGGCGTAATTTTTTTTTTCTTTTGTTTTTTTATTTATTATTTGTTAAAACTTAAAAGTTATTATTATTACTAAAATTATTTTTCTAAAACCTGACATACTGTGAAGAAGACAGGGGTGTCCCTTTAGGCCGGAGCCTCCAAAAATTGTGCATAGGCCAGAGCCCACATTAGTGTGAAGAAGACAGGGGTGTCTCTTTAGGCCGGAGCCTCCAAAAATTATGCATAGGCCATAGCCCGCATTAGTGTGAAGAAGACAGGGGTGTCTCTTTAGGCTGGAGCCTCCAAAAATTGTGCATAGGCCAGAGCCCGCATTAGTGTGAAGAAGACAGGGGTGTCTCTTTAGGCCGAAGCCTTAAAAAATTGACCAAAAATTGGCCAGAGCCCACATTAGTGTGAGCATTGTCAGTTGACAGGTGAATGCGCTTATCAGTAATTATGCCCCCAGCTGCACTAAATACGCGCTCATACAAAACGCTGGCGGCAGGGCAGGCCAGCACCTCCAAGGCGTAGAGCGCCAGTTCGTTCCACGTGTCCAGCTTTGACACCCAATAATTATAAGACACAGAGGGATCGCTGAGGACGTTGACACGTTCAGCTAGGCACTCCTTTACCATCTTCCAAAACTTTTCCCTCCTTGTCACAGTAGGCCGCTCATCAGGGTGAGGCTGCTGGCGGGGTGTCATGAAAGTGTCCCAGGCCTTGGAGAGTGTCGCCTTGCCTTTGTTGGAACTGCTGTGTGTTCCCCTCATCTCCCCTCCTCAGGTGGCCAAGGAACTACGTACTCTGCCGCCTGTGTTCTCAGCTGAAAATTTTTGGAGCAATTTTTCTACAAGGGCCTTCTGGTATTGCACTATTTTAGTTGTCCTCTCCACCACAGGAATGAGAGATGAGAAGTTCTCTTTGTAGCGGGGGTCGAGAAGGGTGAACAACCAGTAATCGGTGTTGCCTAATATGCGTATAACGCGCGGGTCACGGGACAGGCAGACTAGCATGAAGTCAGCCATGTGTGCTAGAGTCCCAACAGACAAGGCTTCGGTCTCCTCACCAGGAGAATGACCCTCAATCTCCTCGTCCTCATCCTCCTCATCGGCCCATCCACGCCGAAGAGATGGTGCAAATCTGCTCTGGGTACTACCCTGTGTAGCGGTGGCAACCGTCTCATGCTCCTCGTCCTCCTCCTCCTCCAATTGGCGCTGAGAAGACGAACCGAGGGTGGTCTGGCTATCGCCCTGTTTAGGGTCTTCCCCCATTTCCACACGCAAAGCGTCCATCTTTATTGTGAGCAGTGAGGTTTTAAGTAGACACAGAAATGGGATGGTTACGCTGATAATTGCATTATCGACGATCACCATGTGTGTAGTTTAATCAAAGTTGCGTAAAACCTCACAGAGGTTAGACATCAATGCCTACTCGTCGCTTCTGAAGAGCGGAAACTGACTTGAAAGGCGCCGACCGTGTTGCAGCTGGTACTCCATTACTGCCCTCTGCTGCTCACATAGCCTGTCCAACATGTGGAAGGTGGAGTTCCAACGCGTGCTCAGGTCACACAGCAGTCAGTGACCTGGCAAGCGAAGGCACTGCTGCAGCATTGCCAGGCCGGCTGAAGCTGTAGGTGACTTCCTGAAATGGGCAGACAGGCGACGCACCTTCACCAGTAGCTGAGGCAAATGGGGGTAGGTTTTCAGAAAACGCTGCACCACTAAGTTGAAGACATGGGCCAGGCATGGTATGTGTGGGAGGTTGCCCAGCTCCAAAGCTGCCACCAAGTTGTGGCCGTTATCAGACACAACCATTCCTGGCTGTAGGTTGAGTGGGGAGAGTCACAGCTCAAACTGGTCCCTTATGTCCTGCCACAGCTCAGCGGCGGTGTGCTGTTTGTCACCCAGGCAAATAAGCTTTAGCACGGCCTGTTGCCACTTCCCCACTGCTGTGCTACACTGCTTCCAGCTACTCACTGAGGTCTGACTGGTGCTGCAAGATTGTAATTCTGCAGTGGAAGAGGAGGAGGAGAAGGAGGGGTTGCAGCCGCTAGTGTACGTGGTGGCGGAAATACGGACGGAATTAGGGCCTGCAATCCTTGGCATCGGTAGCACCTGTGCCATTCCAGGGGACGACTCGCTCCCAGCCTCCACAACGTTCACCCAGTGTGCCGTCAGGGAAATGTAGCGTCCCTGGCCACAATCACTTGTCCATGTATCATTTGTTAAGTGGACCTTCCCCGTAACTGCATTGGTCAGGGCACGGGTTATATTTCGGGACACATGCTGGTGTAAGGCGGGGACGGCACAACGTGAAAAATAGGGGAGGCTGGGGACTGCGTATCGAGGGACAGCCGCCGCCATCAGGCTGCGAAAAGCCTCGATGTCCACTAGCCTAAACGGCAACATTTCCAGGGCCAGCAATTTTGAAAGTTGCGCGTTTAGTGCTATGGCCTGTGGGTGGGTGGCAGGGTATTTGCGCTTGTGTTCAAATGCCTGTGGTAAGGACATTTGAACGCTGCGCTGGGACACTGTAGAGGACGTGGTCGCTGAGGGTGTCTGCGACGGTCCAGGTGCAGGGCGTGAGGCATCTGGGTCTGCGGCTTGGGCAGCATGTAACTAAGTGGAAGAAGAGGCAGTGGTGTGACTTGCAGACACAGGGGTGGACCCTGGCGTTCGGCCCACCTATTAGGGTGTTTTGCTTTCATGTGGCGTATCATGCTGGTGGTGGTCAGGTTGCTGGTGTTCATGCCCCTGCTCATCTTGGTACGGCAAAGGTTGCAAATGACAATTCTTTTATCGTCAGCACTCTCCTCAAAAAAACGCCAGACTGCGGAACACCTACCCCTTAGCAAGGGAGATTGCCGCAAGGGTGTGCTGCGAGGAACAGTCGCGGGCCTGGTTAGCGTGGCCTGCCTTCTCCCTCTTGCCACCCCATGGCCTCTTGCAGCCTGTTGCGGTGCTGCGGATCCCTCCCCCTCTGTACTGCTGTCCTCGCTCGGCTTGCCAGGTTGGGTCAGCTATTTCATCGTCCACCACCTCCTCTTCCACTTCCTCACTCTGCTCCTCCTCCTGACATGGTGAACGAACGAGAACCTGACTTAACTGCATCTCATCCTCATCATCAACCTCTTTAGACGCTAATTGCCTTTAACTTATTGGCAACTGTGTCTCATCATCATCATCCCCCTTGGGAAAAAAATGCTTGTCCTTCCCCACCCTCATCTTCTTCAGACTGTGGATGATCAAGAGGTTGAGAATCAGGGCACAATATCTCCTCATGTGCCACTTCAGGCGGGCTTGGCGACAGGCCAAAATAAGTGAACGGTACTGAAAAAAGCTTGTTGGAATAACTGAATGTGGGATCATTTCTTTGCCCAGATTCGGCATGGTGGAAGGAAGGAGGATCAGGGTGAGGATGTGGTTGCCCTGACTCTTGGCTACTGAGACTGGACTTTGTGGAAGAGAGGGTGGTGCTTAACCGACTGGAAGCGCTATCACCTGCAATCCAACTGACTACCTGCTCGTGCTGGTGTGGCTGCAGGAGTTGTGTCTTGCGACGCCCGGCAAGCTAGGCCAAGAAGCTAGAAGTTTTGGATGACTTAGTTTCTTGTGCTCTGCCAGGAGGCACAGTATCACCGCGCCCAGAGCCATGGCCTCTGCCTGCAGCATCAGCAGGACGCCCACTTCCCCGTTCCTTACTGCTCGCCTTGCGCATATTTATATATGTTCAGTTTTGACCCAATTACAGTAGTGAAGATTTTTTTATTACGTGTCATCAGAAAAATTTCACAGAATGTCAATTGTGTAGAATACGCTAACGTTAACCAGTAGACAGAGCGCAGCTACTGTCGCCTAAATTAACGGTAGAAACAGTGACAACTGATGTGAACTATATAGACAACTGAAAGGCTATAATGCACAGGCTGTGCATGTACTGCTAGTGTCGGGCACACTTGCGTTCTTTTTTCCCCAAATTTGCCCCAAAATTAACACACAAAAAAATAAAATTAGAACTATGGACTTTGATGTCTTTTAAACACAAAAAATAGCCCTGCCTAGCTAAATTCTATGCCTACAGTATACGTGCCTCCTTGGGCAATTTATCTGCAGGCGCAGATATTTTAGGAACTGCGGCCTAAAATAACGGTAGAAACAGTGACAACTGATATAAACTATATAGACAACTGAAAGGCTATAATGCACAGGCTGTCCACGTACTGCTAGTGTCAGGAACACGTGTTCTTTTTTTACCCCAAATTAACAAAAGAAAAATTGAACTATGGACTTTGGTGTCTTTTCAACAGAACTAGCCATATCTATCCAAATCCTTTCCCTACAGAAGTACCTCCTTGCGCAAAAGTTACACAGCAAGACGCAAAAGAGGTATTGCAGACTTAGGAGCAGATATAATATCAAAGTAAGTCAGTATATAGTATACAGAGATGTAGCAGTTGCGCTGGTGGCATTAATGCCAGGCCACCTAGCGCTATTTATATTAAACCCCCAAACAAGAAAAAAAAAATGCAGGCAGATATAGAAGTAGCCCTGAACAGGGCTTTTGGGTCTTTAAAATAATAATACTATCCCTGCCTAGCGTGGCAATCTCTCCCTACACTATCTCTCCCTGTTTGCGGCAGCTCTCCCTGTCTAACAGTGGCAGGGAGCGCGTGACCGGGTGCTCACCCCAAACCATCTCGATTGGGTTCAGGTCTGGGGACTGTGGAGGCCAGGTCATCTGGCGTAGCACCCCATCACTCTCCTTCTTGGTCAAATAGCCCTCACACAGCCTGGAGGTGTGTTTGGGGTCATTGTCCAGTTGATAAATAAATGATGGTCCAACTAAACGCAAACCGGATGGAATAGCATGCCGCTGCAAGATGCTGTGGTAGCCATGCTGGTTCAGTATGCCTTCAATTTTGAATAAATCCCCAACAGTGTCACCAGCAAAGCACCCCCACACCATCACACCTCCTCCTCCATGCTTCACGGTGGGAACAAGGCATGTAGAGTCCATCCGTTCACCTTTTCTGCGTCGCACAAAGAAATGGTGGTTGGAACCAAAGATCTCAAATTTGGACTCATAAGACCAAAGCACAGATTTCAACTGGTCTAATGTCCATTCCTTGTGTTCTTTAGCCCAAACAAGTCTCTTCTGCTTGTTGCCTGTCCTTAGCAGTGGTTTCCTAGCAGCTATTTTACCATGAAGGCCTGCTGCACACAGTCTCCTCTTAACAGTTGTTGTAGAGATGTGTCTGCTGCTAGAACTCTGTGTGGCATTGACCTGGTCTCTAATCTGAGCTGCTGTTAACCTGTGATTTCTGAGGCTGGTGACTCGGATGAACTTATCCTCCGCAGCAGAGGTGACTCTTGGTCTTCCTTTCCTGGGGCGGTCCTCATGTGAGCCAGTTTCTTTGTAGCACTTGATAGTTTTTGCGACTGCACTTGGGGACGCTTTCAAAGTTTTCCCAATTTTCCGGACTGACTGACCTTCATTTCTTAAAGTAATGATGCCTACTCATTTTTCTTTACTTAGCTGCTTTTTTCTTGCCATAATACAAATTCTAACAGTCTATTCAGTAAGACTATCAGCTGTGTATCCACCTGACTTCTGCCCAACACAACTCATTGTCCCAACCCCATTTATAAGGCAAGAAATCCCACTTATTAAACCTGACAGGGCACACCTGTGAAGTGAAAACCATTTCAGGTGACTACCTCTTAAAGCTCATCGAGAGAATGCCAAGAGTGTGCAAAGCAGTAATCAAAGCAAAAGGTGGCTACTTTGAAGAACCTAGAATATAAGACATATTTCAGTTATTTCACACTTTTTTGTTAAGTATATAATTCCACATGTGTTAATTCATAGTTTTGATGCCTTCAGTGTGAATCTACAATTTTCATAGTCATGAAAATACAGAAAACTCTTTGAATTAGAAGGTGTGTCGAAACTTTTGGTCTGTACTGTATGTGATAGGGATACTGACTCATACTGTTTTGTCACACATTTCCCATTAAAGGCAACACATTTAATATATTGGCAGATTGGGATGATATGTATTTACCAGTTTATTGCGTTCTTAGGCCTTATCAATGAATTATCTTTGATGTGTTACTCAAAGATTGGAAGGGAAATATCCACCTATCCATTAGGATATATATTATTTTAGGTTTTTAACATTATCAAAATAAAGGCTATGTTTTAGTTGGTACTCTCTGTGATAGGTTACAATTATTTGTACCACAAGAAGTATAAGGATAGCTGGTTAACACGTACCAGAACTGTGATTTGTGTTTATTTAGTGTTTCTTTAATTTTCGATTGTGATATGGATGGTTTTCTGAGCTCCTTTTGCAACAAAGAACAATGGCTTTTGGAAGTTAATGAGGTGTTCTCAGACAAAGAAGAGTCATTTTCAACTAATACAGTACTGTCGATAAAAACAGCCTTTAAAGATCTATACGAGATACACAAGGAATTTGTGAAGTCGTGGTGGGAAATCCAGTCCCTAAATAACTATATAAAAAATAGGATTGTACCAAAAGGCCTTCGAATATAGATTCGCCCGGCTAGAAGGGCAGTGTCCCGGAATTTAATACCAAATGGGACAATGAACTCACCGAGAGTTCGTTGCGGCTGATGAAATTGTTACTCAAACAAGAAACCAGTAATTGTAGCCGGATAGAAAAAGAACTAGAAATCTGTACTCAGGTAGGCCTTAAATTTAAGGAACGTAGCGATTTTCAGAAAAAAGAAGGGGAATTGCAAAATAATATTGAGAAATACAAGGCGACTCTGATAGAACGCAAACATCGTCAGTTTGCTAGGGATCTCCTTGAGTTTCGCAACAAAACAACATACGATACTGGGACTAGTGGTCATCAGGATTCCAACACAGATAATTCAGGTTCTGAGGCAGAGTTCTCAGACGTGGAAATTAGAACTACTTCACAACCTAGGAGAGGTAATAACAGAGGTAGGAATCGAGGACGGCGTTGCATGAGAGCCTCTAACTCATATAGGGGAATTGGTAGATCTGGACCAACAGGTAGAAGAGAATGGACATCTCAAATAACAGAACTCACCGCCCCAATTGGGGGTCGTCTTCACAACACTCTGGTTCCTCTATACCACCGCAAATCTCCAGGCCAACAATGGACATACACTCAGACAGTACACTAGGGACTCCTTCTGTTTTTTTAGGACCACCACCAAACCAGAGCACCTACACGTTAAGGGATCGGAATCATGTTCAAACACCACTACAGTATACGGGCAAAAAATAGACGCCAATGATGACGAACTGTGTATCATGAATCTATCGGGTTTTGTGCTATCAGATGCTGAAATGTCAATCTTATCAAAAGGTCTCTCTTATGTTCCTACTAATCAATATAAATGTTTTGACTGGGTTAAAGATGTTAATTTATTTATGAGGAAGGTGAAATGGCATAAGGTTTTCTCTCAATTAGATCAGAAAAAATGTAATGAGTTAGACATTGAGATCGAGGACCTCAAAGGTGTTGAGGATTTTGCTTCCCTCTTGGCAGACAATGCGTGGCCCAGAGGTGAGGGTCCATTTACCAATCTGAGAAATAAAAGCACTACATTTCCACCAAAAGTGGGAGGTGACCTTCACCTGGATCTCTTTATTGAGGTGACCTCCACCTGGATCTCTTTATTGAGTGCGTCAAAACCTCCGAATTACAAATATACATAAAAACTACTCTTTTGAGGAGATTACAGGCCTTCACTTTCTGTGTTCCAATAAGAACCTGATTGTGAAACCAGCGGATAAAGGGGGAATGTTGTCATTTTAAATGTTGAACAGTATAAGAATATGTGTTTATCTCTTCTTTCTGACCGTACCAACTATGAGAAACTAAAAACTGATCCAACGCTGAAATTTACATCTGAGCTCTCTCTATTATTAAAAGAGGCATATGACAAATATCTAATTGATCAGAAGGAACTTGAGTACCTTTTACCATCTCACCCCAAAGTGGCGACCTTTTATGCACTACCTAAGGTGCATAAGGGTACAAATCCCCTTAAGGGTCGCCCTATAGTTTTAGGCATTGACAGCTTAACGCAACATGCGGGCATCTATATTGATACTATACTACGGCCATTTGTCCTAGCGCTGCCCTCATACTTAAGGGACACCACAGATTTATTGAAACGCTTAGAAGGAATAAGTATGGATTCAGATACATTGTTGGCATCAATTGACATAGAAGCGTTATATACGTCTATACCACATGACAAAGGGTTGGCAGTAACAAAGCATTTTTTAGATTCCAGTGGTACGGAACTATATGGACACAATCCATTTGTTATCCAACTCCTTCAATTTGTCCTCACGCACAATTATTTTGTCTTTGGCTCACAGTTCTTCCACCAGCTCAGGGGCACCGCGATGGGTAGCCCTTGTGCGGCCACGTATGCCAATTTGCTCCTGGGCTGGTGGGAGGACACTATTGTCTTCTCTGACACCTATACATCAGGGGGTGTTTGGTTCCACATGCATGCTGGGTCCCTTCTGCCTTTTGCCATTTATAGTGCTTCAAAGGCCTCCACTAATACAGGGATGCAGGCAGGGGCGTTTCTAGGCTAAAACATTTGGGGCCTGGGCTCCTGATGTTTTCTCCCAGGCCCCGAATGTCCTGCCTGTTAGACAAATACAATTGTATTGCCGTCCTCAGGACCGCAGTACAATTGAATCTAACAGACTGCAAGATAGGTAGGACCTATGATGACATCACAGGTCATGTGATCAGTGCCGTCCAATCCTGCACTGGTCGCATGACTGTGACATCATCGCAGGTTCTTTTCAATGCCTGTTATCTAAACTGAAGAGGAGAATTGTGGGGAAGAAGCTGCAGTGAGCACTTCTACATCAGAAGAGGTAAGTGAAGGGAGAAGCAGAGGGATGCTGGGAGTTGTGGTTATTTAACTGGGACTGTATGTCAGGGCAGAAGGGAGGGATGTTATCATGGGACTGTGTGTTGGAGGTGACTTGGGCAGGGTTCTGTTTGGGTACTTTCACACCTGCGGCATGGGACTCCGGCAGGCTGTTAGGATCCATGCTGCCGTGCACGTGTGGGGCCGGAACTACTCTCTGGCCCCATTCACTGTAATGGGGGCGGGCCACGGATCCGGCTGCAGCACAGCAACCCCTGCCGAGAGGCGGCCGGAACAAATGTATAGCATGTTGTACTTTTGTTCCGGCCATCTCTCGGCAGGGTTTGCCATGCAGCAGCCAAATCCACACATGCACCTGCTGCAGCACGGATCTGGCGGGCTGTTCACGCACGAAATAGCCTGCCGGAGTCCCCTGCCGCAGGTTTGAAACTAGCATTAGGCTACTTTCACACTTGCGTTGTAAGGATCCGTTTGTGAGATCCGTCACAGGCTCTCATAAACGGTCCAAAACTGATCAGTTTTGTCCTAATGCATTCTGAATGGAAAAGTATCCGTTCAGAAAGCATCAGTTTTGCTTCAGTTCAGTCAGCATTCTGTTTTGGAGGCGGACACTAAAACGCTGCTTGCTGTGTTTTGGTGTCCGCATGAAGAAACTGATCCAAACTGGCTATGTAAAACATAATACAGCCGGATCCGTTCAGAACGGATGCAGACGGTTGTGTTATCATGACGGAAGTGTTTTTGCTGATCCATGACGGATCTAGCAAGAACGTTGGTGTGAAAGTAGCCTTATTTACATTATCAGTGCTGGGATCACTGTAGGGTGCAGTGTTACTAATGAGGGAATTACTACTAGTAGGACTATTACTATAGGGGGCACTGATATTTCTTCAGGATAGTATTTGGGGGTATCGGTGAGCACAGCGAGCAGCAGGATAACACTGTGGGGACTCCAGGTTGGGGGATGATGATAGAAATGTGAGGAAGGTAAGATGTCTGTGTGTCACACTCTGCAGAGACAAGGCGGCTGAGAGAAGTTGTCCGGGCCGAATGGAGAAGATGACAGGGAAGATCTACATCACAGAAGACGTCACTTGGAAGGCACTGGATGTGAGGTATGTTCTCCTGTTGGGACGAGGGTCGACATAGAGAACTGGGCCATATTCATTGGGGCTTGGGCCCCGGATCTTTTGAGACCCTAGCAACGCCCCTGGATGCAGGTACCAAGCATGCATGCCGAGTCCACTCGGCTTTATAGTTACACTAATTAAAATCAGCCTATGGGGCAGACGGGGCTAGTCAGGAGTGCAAGACCAAATGGAGTAGCCACACCTCCAGTGCAAACTACAAAGAAAAAAAGGGGATTTCAGTCAGCACATCCCAGTGCGCAGGTGCACGTTGCTATGGCTGATTGCACAAGGAAAGGAAAATGCATACAATGCAACGGCACACTGCCAACCAGATAAAGCACAAAATGCCATAGAGATATGAAGTATTCTGAAGCTAATGCTATGCTTGTTTGGTAAATTAGAGATTCTTGGCAAATATATTTTGTACAAAATTATCTGAGCCCGTTCACCAAATCGTCAAGGTGATCTCTGTAGAACGGGAACCTAACACTATTTCCTACCTGTTATGTGCCAACCTTGGCTTCCGTATAATCAGGGGGTGTTGGTTTCACATGCATGCTGGGTCCCTTCTGCCTTTTGCCATTTATAGTGCTTCAAAGGCCTCCACTAATACAGGGATGCAGGTACCATGCTTGGTACTGCTACCTCTGCACCCCCTATAGCTACGCCCCTGGGTCCCCATAACAATCATCCACAGGTCCACCATGACACTGCATGCACTACTTTTTTTGTAGTGCTGAGGCATGAACAGAAAAACCCATACTGCTTCCATGGGCTTCCGATTTGTGCCTCCATTCCGCACCGTATCTTCTGGATTGCGGACCCGTTCAAGTCCATGGGTCCACATCTGTGATATGGTTTGTGCATTGCTGGTGCCCGTTAATTGCGGGCCTCAATACGGGCACGGACCTGCTGTGGTCATGTGCATGAGGTCTTAGGCTGAGAAAGAAAAGATTTCACAGCTTAAAAGGGTTGTCTCACTTCATCAAATGGCATTTATCACGTACAGAAAGTTGATAGAATCCACTTACTAATGTAATGTGATTGTCCATATTGTTTCCTCTGCTGGCTTGATTCATTCTTTCACTTTCTTTCACATCACATTATACACGGCTCCTTTCCAGAGGTTACGACCACCTTTAAATTCATCAGTGGTGGCCGTGCTTGCACACTATAGGGAAAAGTGCTGGCCATTGCATGTTCCCGTGGTCCCGGCCATGAGAAAGGCCGGTGCTTTTTTCTATAGTATGCAAGTGCAGCGTCCCACTAACAGTGGTTCACTTCAAACTGTCATATTGTATATATGGTAAGGCTATCCATTAGGCTGATGTAGATAGTTACACTCCTCGCCTCTAGATGGAGCTGGTCATCTGCTGCCACCCCTCTGTACAGAGGAGGGTGAAGTTGGTGGTTGGAGAGAGAGTGCAGTGTAGTGAGTCAGCAGAACACAGTGAAGAAGCCAGGTCCAGTAGCTTTCCTGGAATCCTAACCTCAAATGCCACTGGGAAACCTAAAAGCCAATGAAGTCATCATTAATTCTACAGCCAGATCAAAGTACTACAAAGCGGTACACCAGGTGGAGGTAATCCATATTCTAATTGTTTTGGACTCCATCCCTAACAAGTTCCCAGGAGACGCTCCACAGCCCCTGAGGAGATTACCGGATGATAAGTGCACTATTATCCATAAATCTGAGTCACACATTACCCTTCCGGAGTGTGAATTTAATTCTTAAACTGTACCTAAAGCCTGGCTGTCTTCTTAGAGACTTTATATTTGAAACCAGAAGGACCAGCCTTCTTGGGAAAGCCTACCATACCTATCATTTTGTATGCCATCTCTATGTGCATAATCTGTACAATAAGGAGGATTCAGGAATTAAGTAAAAGTTCCCCTGTTTACATCAGAAACTGTCTCCTCTTCGCTCCTACTCCAAAGGTTTGTGTCTACTTAAGACACTGGTGTCATGACATTCCAGGACCTAGACGACTGACACTATAAAAGTTAACATCAAGGGCACCTCGCCCCACCATCTGGCGGGGGTCCTGAGTACAGAGTGTGCCCCGAGGGAAGTAGTGTCCCCCCTCCATCCACTGCACGCCGGCCCAGGGAGTCACCAAACCGTGATTAACCATCGGCAACACACCTGTGACAAAATAATCATTATATCTCACGAGCCCTGCGGCTGGTCCGTTGCACAAGCACGGCCACTGCTGCTGGATTGCAGGGTGGTCGTAACCCCTGGATAAGAGCAGTGTGTAATGTGATTAAATTCATTGCTTAGCCACTGTCTGGTCCTGTCAATCAAAGCAACCAGGGAGGGGCTGGCCACAGAAAGGATTGGAGCTTGGGTGCAACAAGAGCAATGGTCATACCCTCATTGCACCAAAGGTCAAATTTGCATATCAAGAAAGTATCATAACTCGGTAATGTAGCCTCAGATCAAAAGAAAAACAGCACTTTAATCAGGTGAACCTCAGCTAAAAAGGAGGTCGCTGGTGACAGATTCCCTTGAAGGCAGCATTACACATGCATTAGCGGACGCGGGTAGCAGCCATGAATAAAGCTAGGGCTACACTACGATTTTAGGTATGACAGCTGTCACATAACCAAAGATTGCAGTGTAGCATTACCGCCACAGAAATAAATGCATCACAAAACATCCAACCATTCTGGAATTTATGCGATTCTAGGGTCATGGTAGCAGCGAACGTGCAACCCTATTCATTTGTATGACGCCACCGCAATACTTAGCCAAGTGACAACTGTCGCGTCCAAGATCGCAGTGTAGCCCTAGACTTACTGCTAATTGCTGGACAGCACTTGGAGTTGTCACTGTTAAAAGGGATTATTAATTATTAATATTTTAATGCAGCTGTGGAATAGCAAATCCAACAGAAATGATCAATTTATAGGAGAACATATAAATTATAATCATCATATAGAATTTTGAGCATTTTGTGCTTATTTCGTCAAAATATTAGTGTATTACTTTATAGATTATAATTGTGCTGTTTTATCTACTTCACAATAATGTTAGAATTTATGCTGCCACCTAGTGAGGACATGAGGGATCTTTCTACAAGTTTATGTCATACTCATGGATTGTCTTCTATCAGTGTGTATCTTGCACAGTAATAAACGGCAGTGTCCTCAGTCTTCACATTGTCCATTTGTAGATATAACATGTTATTACTGTTATCTCTGGAGATTGTGAATCGTCCTTTAACAGAATCATCATAGCTTGTGCTACCACCATCGTATCTAATATATCCCAACCACTGTAATCCTCCGCCAGGAGTCTGTCTAACCCAGCTCATCCAGTAGCTACTGAAGGTGAATCCAGACGCTTTACATGAGAGTTTATGGGAATTTCCAGGCTTTATCACCACTGGGTCTGATGACTGGACAAGTTGTTCTTGAGACTGGACACCTGGAAAATACAGAGAATAAGGTCACATCCATATAATCATCTCCTCATAGCAATAGTAATATCTTTCTTCTAATGTACTAGTAATGTCACCTGACAAGCAGGCCAGTGATAGAAAGAGGAGCAGGAAAGTCTTCATTGCTGCTGGGTGACTTCTAGGAGGTGATGTGTGATCCATCAGCACTGGCTTATTATGTAGGAGATGTCACACAACAGGAGGTGACGTCACTTCATTTCCATATTGTCAGACATATATATAGATTATTTTTAGTACATGGAGGATGATTTATATCATGTTTAGCTTAAACCTCTTTAACCTTGATGGCAGCATTTAATGTTTCATATACAGTGGTCCCTCAAGTTACAATATTAATTGGTTCCAGGACAACCATTGTAAGTTGAAACCATTGTAACTTCAGTAATTGGTTCCAAAGCCCCAAAATGTCATCCAAGATAAGAAAAAATGAAGATTTAAGAAAAATAGGCAGATAGCTAAGACAGATAAGACAAGACCAACTCCTTACATATAACAGTAGGAATAGCTGATAACTAACAACTTAGGCTACTTTCACACTAGCGTTTTAAAATTCCGGTATTGAGTTCCGTCATAGGGGCTCAATACCGGAATAAAACGCTTCAGTTTTGTCCCCATTCATTGTCAATGGGGACAAAACTGAACTGAAGACAATGGAATGCTCCTGAAAGCATTCCGTTCCGTCTTCAGACCGGAGAACAAACCGCAGCATGACCACAATGGTAACCGTATCCGCCCTCCATTGACTTTCAATGGAGTTCATGACGGATCCGGCTACACATACACACAATACACACATACAGACATAGACATACACATAAACATAAACATACACAAACATATACACATACAAATACACATACATACTTACATGCTCCCCGGCAGGTCTTCAGAGCGCCGGAGGGACAGGTCGGCGCGCACAGATGATGATTCCACCAGGCGCCCAGCAGAGGGCGCTGTGGGGAATCGTCACCTGTGCGAGCCATCCTGTCCCTCCGGCACTCTGAAGACCTGCCGGGGAGCATGTAAGTATGTATGTGTATTTGTTTGTGTATATGTGTGTGTCTGTATGTACTGTGTGATGTGTGGGGCCGGAGCGCGGTTCCGGCTCCACACATGTCGCTGCGGCAGTCCTGATCCGGCAGCACCCTTCACCTGCCGGATCAGGCCTGCTGCTAGTGTGAAAGTAGCCTAATCCAGCTGTTTTACCAGAGAAGTGACCTTGATTGGTTGGATCCCAGTCTGAGGTATTGTATGTTGAAGGATGGGTCAGAAAAGACCATTGTATGCTGAAAATATTGTATCTTGAGGCCAGTGTATCTTGAGGGATCACTGTATTGTATTGACAACCTGTCTATTGTGGCGTAAAAAAAACCAAAAAACTCTACCTTCTAAATTCTACCATTGTTTTTTTAGGTCTCGTGACGGCATTCATTATGCAGTAAAAATGACATGTGGGTCAATACAATTATAGTGACATCAAATTTATGTAGATTTTGTTATATATTACTACTATAAAAAATGTAAAACCTTTTCAAAAAAATTAAGTTGTCATATTCTCTTTGTGTACCTTGGGCGTACAGTTAAGCCCATGTGCGAAAGGGTTAGGCTAGTTTCACACTAGCGGCAGCACAGATCCGGCGGGTGAACAGCCCCTCTGGATCCGTGCTGCCGCAGGTGCAGTTCTGGCCCCACACGTGTCAGACACTGTCTTGAGGAGGAGGGGGTGGGGGGTTACTACAAAGGGGCATGTGCAGGGTAAAGTCAGGATTACCTGTCCCAGCAGCTCCAGACCTGTCCCAGCAGCTCCAGATGAGACGGACACTACAGGAGGAGAAGGACGACGCGCACAATGGGAAGATTCCTCACAGCGCCTCCTGCTGGAGGGAGGAGGGAGATGAGGCGGATGAGAGGGAAAAGTGCAAGGTGAAGGATCCGTCATGAACTCCATTTAAGGTCAATGGAGGACGGATCCGTTTACTATTGTGTCAGACCGAACTGATCCGTCCCCATTGACTTGCATTGGGGGTCTTGCCGGATCCGTCTTGTTCCGGATCCCCAGACCGGAGAGCAAACTGCAGCATGTTGAGGTTTGCTCTCAGGTCTGGAGACGCAGGTGAACTGAACGGAATGCTTTTAGGAGCATTCCGTTCAACTTAGGTCAGTTTTTCCCCATTCACAATGAATGGGGACAAAACTGAAGCGTTTTATTCCGGTATTGAGCCCCTATGACGGAACTCAATACCGGAATAAAAAAAACGCTAAGTGAAAGTATCCTTAAAAGAATAGGTCCACTGTACTAGTATTCAAATAGCACAAAAATTAGTAGTAGCTATGAACTGAGTTCAAAGTATTCATGAACAGACTCCTCCTCCCAAACCCACCAGCTCTCTGCCCTCCTCTATTAACTGACGGCCACAGATATACATAGCATTTATAGATATGACCATAAACTTTAATGTTGGTCATTTGTTTTCCAGAATTTTTCAGACTTCTCTGTGTGCTGGAATATTGTAAGCAGATGTTCTGTGTTGTTGATGCAGTAATGGCTTTTCTCTTGCAGACTCCACCATGCAGCCAATCTCCCTACCATGCATACTGAAGTTACCCCACCACATTGTTTAAAAGACACCTGCATTTCAGGAGAAGATGTTGTGGATTTTTCTGCAGTCCATAGAAATGTTCCTGTAAGTTATGTGTGAAATCCTTGTAGGTCTACTGAACTGTGGCTTAGTGAAGTCTCCCACTGTAAGTGTTAATGTCACTGTATTTTCAGCAATGTATGTCCTAAAGGCTGTATAAGGAGAGAATAGGAGTTTCCTAGTTTAAGTTATTAGGATGGGCTGGCACCACCACTTTCTTTGTAGGAAGACGTAGTTGAGTCTAGTAGAGTAAGGAGCATAGCTGAACTAGGAAAACCTCTCACTCTGTGGATTATAGGTAGCAAAGTGACAGCATATGTGCGAGAAAGAATTTCCAGAAAGCCGAGCTAACATATAAGGGAAAGTGCAGAGCATCTAGCTGAGAAGGTAAACACATTTATGTTGGGGTTAATACACACTTCCCTAAATGATGGTGGGAGCAATAAACCATCTTCCCCATCATACTAAAAGAACATCTGTTGAGGGACTGTATTCCGCTGTGGATACTGCAGACATACCAACACAAGTTGCCCCACTTGGTCGATTTGGGAAGATTCGGCAAATTATTAGAAAGACTTGAAGGGAACTTTTACTGTGCCCACCGCACCCCATATACAACCTTGGGAAACTGCATATGCCAACTGTAAAGACTGCGCTTATTGCGTAGAGTGCCTGTGTGGACCATCTATTGAACTGCCTCAGTAAAATACAGTGGACTTGTTGCACCCACTTCAATCATCTTACCGCACTGCTTTCTGCATCACCATAACTCTGTATTGCATGGCCCATCTGCAGGAACCCTGCCTTGCACCCCAAACCTATGTACACCAAGGATATCTCCCCTAACAACAGGCAGAGGGCCCTAGAACTAGAGTTTGCCCAGAGGGAAGAAAGTGTGTGTCCCCCTATCAATGCACGACCTGAGAAAGTGAGAGTGTGAATAGTCACCATGAGGACAAGTACTCCCCTCCTCTCTACCTATCTCATGGGTTGCTGCATTATTATTAACAGAACCTAATGGTTTTTTTTCTTCACTCATTCAACTTATTATGCAGCAGTATATAACCACTGCTTGAAAGAATCACACATTTTGGAACCTGTACTGCTGTCTTTTTGGGATCAGTCAGGACAACACCTGCCCACACTCTACACAACATGCTCTTCAGGGTATTCAGGAGCTTCCATGGCCAGCTCAATCACCAGCTCTCTCATGTGATGTTCCAACAAGATAATGTCTTCCCACACACTGCCCTCACATTGTATAGCACCAAGGTACACTTCAGGTTATCCAGCAGCTACCCTAGCCAGCTCAATTGCCAGATCTCTCCCCCATTAAGAATGTCTGAGACTAGATGGAGCACCATATCTGTTATACACAGTAGCCAACAACCTCCTTGGCTGAACTTCAAGGCCAAGCTGAAAGATCTTGGAAAGACATACTACAAGAGGATATTCCGCATCTATATGACAGTTACCATGCCAGAGTTGCATCTTGTATCATATTAATATGACCCTGCCTCAACAGATACCCTGCTGCAGAACCCAAAATAAAGGGTGCACCACCTTGGTTGTGTGATCATTGACCAATCACCACTAGCAGCTCTTACTCTGGTCAATCTCAGCTCAATCACATGACATTTTCCAGGTGTTGTTTTTCCATTTTCCACACTTTTGGAGTACAGACAATCTACTGGAGGCTGGATTTAAACGCCTGTCTGTGTAAAATTGCCAGGATCCTGTTTTTCAGTGCATTATATAAGTGATCAAACTATCACAGGGTCAGGTCCAATGTAGGGACTAACATAATTTCTTTAAAAAATATTTTCTGTAACACAATGTTTTACTATGAAAAAGAAAACATTATTGATAGGTCTGCTCCACAATGACCCAGATTATGGAATTAACATTTTATTAACCCAGTACATTAACGGGGATGTCCCACGAAAAAATATTCTACAGTTTTCAAACCAGCACCTGGATCTGAATACTTTTGTAATTACAAATTTAGCATAATCACTGAGTTATTCAATAAAATGTATCTGTACAGCTCCATCTGCTGTTTGTGGTTTTTCTTGTTTGTCCTGCTTATTGAGATGGCCGCACATGCTCAGTTTCATCCAACTGCCTCCTGAGCTGTGATAGGGAGAGAATGGACACGCCCCCAGAGCTGCAGCAGAAAAGACGGATCTGTGCTAACGCTAGCCCACTGTGCCCCAGAAGTCTGTTCCAGCCCCATTCACTGTAATGGGGGCGCACTGGAGGTCCAGCAGCAGCATGGCAAACATGCCCCTAGGCAGCTGGACAAAAACTACAGCATGCTGCGGTTTTTGTCCGGCCACCTCTAAGCTTGTTTTCCGTGCTGTGGCCAGACCTCCGGCCCACCCCCATTATAGTGAATGGGGCCAGAGCGGACTTCCGGTGGCACGGTGGGCTAGCATTAGCACGGGTCCGTCAGGCTGTTCCCCTACCGGAACAGCCTGCCGGACCCTGCTGCTGCCAGGTCGAAAGTAGCCTAAGGCCCCTTGCAGACGAGCGTGTGTCACGCTGCAAGTCCTCACTGCAGCTCCCGTCCTGAACTCCCAGCATTATATTGATTTATGATGCTATGTAACCCTTACAGTTCTGGAATGTAATAGATGACAATGACATAATGCTGTTAGTTATCCAATACATTCCAGAATTGTAAGGGTCACATAGTATTATACTGCTTTATGATGCTATGTGACCCCTGCAGTGCCGGGAGTTCAGGTTGGGAGCTGCGCCACACCCTGCAGACACACCATCAGAACCCATAGACATGCAGATTGACACATTTTTAATGACTGCAGCTAAATGCACTTTATTTTTAAAAGCTGTTTTTCTGCATAACTGTATGATTATTAAAAATGAAAACGCTTTGGCCGTAGTCATTTAAAGGAAACCTGTCAAATTGAAAATGGTGTCTGAGCTGAAGGCAGCATGTTAAAAGGCAGGAGGAGCTAAGCAGCTCAGAATTTATGGGAAAAGCCTCAGTATAATTTGAAATGTATATATTTAATTCCTCCTGGCTGTGCTCAGGCTGTCCCCAGCAAGGATCAGGGGATGTCAGATGCAGTGTGCGGCAGCCCCTGTACTCAGGAGTGGTACAGGTAGGGTGGCCACCTGCTTCATCCCAAAAAGGAGGAAATTCTAGGCCACACCCCCAACTTAACAAACCACACCGCCAACCTGCTAAACCACGCCCCTCTCCCAGTAAGTGCCCGGCAAAAGAAAAAAAAAAAGAGAGGAAAACCTTAAAGGGGTTGTCAGGGTTCAGAGTTGAACCCAGATGTACCCTTAATTTCACCCAGGCAGCCCGGCAAGGGCAAGGGTTCTTCTGTTTACAAATACACACTGCCCTAATGGGCCGGCTTTACCGCTGCCGTTTTACTGGCCGGCGGGCATTCTGTATCCAGCAGTGCCGGAGTCAGTGAATTCCAGCAGGTTGTTCTCTGCTGGACCAGCCTGCCAGAATCACTAACTCAGATGTGAAAGTAGCCTAATACAGCGCCACATACCTCTTACATCCAGTGACGTCTTCTTTGATGTAGACATTCTGTGTCCTCAATTTTCTCCATTCAGACCAGACCGCCATGATGATTTCTTTCAGCCATCTCTTCTCTCTGCGGAATTTGACAGACAGACATCTTAGTTTCCTACTTTTCCATCATTCTCCCACCTTCTTGAACACCCCATCCTGCCACCCCAATACTCAGACACTGTGCTCCACAGATAGTACTTCATTTAGTAATTATTGGCACACAGTACTCTAAAATAAATAACTTCGCTACGAAAGTGTAACCAAAATGTTCCCCAAAAATAACTGTGCTAAGCTGATAGCGTGACAGGGTGCCCCCCACAATAATAGTGCTCCCCAAAGTCCCAATAGAAATAATTAGTGCCACCATAATTAGTGCCACCACCATTATGTCCCCATAATGCCCTCATAATGTGTGCCAATGCCCACTGTGTGCCCAAAAAAAATCTTAGTGCCCCCAGTTGAGCTACATAGTTCCCTATAATTTGTGCCAGTATAAAATACTCCTACATAATTCCCCCATAGTGCTCCTCCCCTTGTCCCCATGGTGCCTGACATAAGGTGCCAGTATAAAATGCCCCCATAATGTGTGCCAGTATAATGACCCTAATAGTGCTGCTCTCCTCCCCTTCTACATAGTGCCCTCCATGTGTGCCAGTATATAAAATAGGGCCCACCATAGTGTTCCTCCCCCTCCATAGTGCACCCATGTGTGCCAGTATATGAAATATGACCCCTATAGTACTCCACCCCCTCCATAGGGCCCCCATGTGTGCCAGTATATAAAATAGTGTTCCTCCATAGTGCTCCTCCTCTATAGTGCCCCCATGTGTACCAGTATATAAAATAGGGCCCCCTGTAGTGCTCCTCCCCCTCCATAGGTCCCCCACTGTGCACCAGTGTCTATATATACATTGCCCCCATAGTGCTCCTCCCCCTCCATAGGTCCCCCACTGTGCGCCAATATATACAAACATTGCCTCCATAGTGCTCCTCCCCCTCCATAGGTCCCCCACTGTGCACCAGTGTCTATATATACATTGCCCCCATAGTTCTCCTCCCCCTCCATAGGTCCCCCACTGTGCTCCAGTATATACATACATTGCCCTCATAGTGCTCCTCCCCCTCCATAGGCCCCCACTGTGCTCCAAGGCCATTAGCATATTGTAAAATAAAAAAAATAAACACTTATACTTACCTCCATGGAGCTGGCAGCGATGCGATGCAGGCCTCTTCTGGCCTGTGTCCCGTGCTGTACGGCTCAGGCGGCGCAATGACGTCATCGCGCCGCCTGAGCCGGCCTCTGATAGGCTCTCCTCCCCTGCCCCGCATATGTCCGCCCCTGCTCCAGACGTCCTGCCAGGTCCTGCTCCCTGTTATGGAAATAACTCCCAACTTAACTATAAAAAGGCGGACTTTTGGCCCTCCGTCCTGGCCTTGCGCCGGACGGAGGACCAGGAGTTTAAAAACCGGACTGTCCGGCCTAAAACCGGACGTCTGGCCACCCTAGGTACAGGGCTGCCATACATTAGTTCCTATGGAGATCCCATCTGTGGCAGGGCTCTAAAGTAACTTAGTGTAATTCTAATAAACTGTAATGATAATGCATTGGAGTCTAGGGGAACTTTTAAAAATATTTTTTAAAAATTCAACTCACCCCCCTTTCCCCAAAATTAAAATAAACATACATAAATAATTTAAAGAAATTAACATCATGGGTATTGAAATATAAAAATATTTATCCCATATGTCAAATGGTGAAACGGAAAAGAGTCAAAAAGGCCAATTTGCAGTTTTTTGGTCACTTCACCTTCCACAAAAAATAGAACAAAAAGTGAGCAAAACGTCAAACACACCCCAGTATGGTATCAATGAAAGTAGGACGTCCTGCAAAAATTGAGCCCTCACAGAGCTCTGTACACATAAAATGACCCCATAATAGTCTGCCAACCACAGAAATCCCCATAAGGCTTCATTCACGCGTCAGTATTTCTGCACATCCTGAAAATCGGATGTTTTTTATCCGCATCCGTTCCGTTTTTCCGCAAAAAACAGAAAGGATGTATCCGTATATCATGCGTTTTTTATGGATCCGCAAAAAACGGAAGGAGGAATAAATTATGAATAAACTTATTGTTGCTAGGTGTAAAGGGAATATTAATTATTGATATTTTGGGTAATACCAATAATTAATATTCATAAATAGGCGTAGCCGGCTCTCGCTAGCTCCGCCTATTTATTTCCTTTACTGAAGTCCGTTCCCTGCACTGTGTGTACTGAACTGTACTATGGCGTCGGCTACAAAGACACTGTAAATGGTACTGTAAATAATAAAAGGATTTATTACAAAATACTAAAAGTCTACAGTCTAATTATTTAGACTATATCTATATATAATTATATTGGAGTATATAAATATATATACATATAGCCGCACAACAATACAATAACACAACCTCAGTATAAAAACTCAACTACACTGCACAATCCCACATACGGATTCCACCCACAAACTAACTAAACATACATACACACACACAGAATTACATATAATTACAGCAGTACCCTCCCAAGCCTACTACTAGCTAGGGTGGCCACCGGCTTCATGTCAAAAAGGAGGACATTTTCGGCCACACCCCCAACATGTTAAACCACACCCCAATCTGCTAAACCACGCCCAATCTGCTAAACCACGCCCCCAATCGGCTCGTACACCGTCACCCATCACACCTCCCCTGGCTCTTACCACACATACACAGGTCGGATGGGGATCTGGCACCCCCACCACATGAAAATTCAAGCCAGCAAGCCTAACTATAAAAATACCGCTCTAGTATGGTTAGAATAAAGAGGATTGTTCAGTAATTAAAAATAAAATATGGCAGATGGAAAAGAAATCCACAATTCTCAGCTGTTCCCTCCCTGCCATTGAATGCTTTGGTTATATGGCTGCAGTGGTGACGCCTGTGACACGCTGGACTTTCTGGCCTCATTGCTACTGCCACGTAAACAAAGACTTACAGGCATGTAATGGGCGAGTGTGCACATCTGTCATAGTGCTGGTGATGTGCTCACTGATGGGCAGGTGTATGGCATGTGACCACTGCAGCCAGTTCTCAGCATTAGAGCACTGATTGGCTGCAGCAGTAACATACCATATACCGGCAGGTGACACATATCTGGATGGACATTACATTCACCAGCACCAGACATACCAGATGATACAGCACCACTTACCTCTTACATCCAGTGACGTCTTCCTGATGTAGATCTTCTCTTTTCTCATCTTCTCTTTGGCCCACACCGCCATGACACTTCTTTCAGCTCCATCTTCTCTCTGCAACAAAGACATCATAGATTACCCACTTTTACTGTTATCCTGCTGCTGCCTAAAATACTGCGCCCACTGTGCTCCCCAATGTCCCCAAATACTATACTGTAGATATTACAGTGCCATATAGGTAGGACCCCATATAGTCACCGTGCTCCCACTAATAATTCTCTCCTAGAGTGTCCCATTAGTAATAGTGCCCCAATAGAGCTAATGCTCCACCAGTATCCCTTTTTAGCAGTAGTGCCCTCCATATTGTACTAATAATAGTAACACCCCCAATAGTACCCCTGGTCGTAGTAATAATTCCCCATAATAGAAACCATTTTCCCATAGTGCCTCCAGTAGTGCTCCCAGAAATAATAAGGACCCGCTGTAATGGTCCTCAAATCATCCCACTGTGCCCCCATCAGACCTCACATCAGCCCACAGTGCCCCCATCAGACCTCAGATCAGCCCACAGTGCCTCCTTCAGACCTCACATCAGCCCACTGTGCCCCCTTCAGACCTCACATCAGCCCACAGTGCCCCCATCAGACCTCAGATCAGCCCACTGTGCCCCCATCAGACCTCAGATCAGCCCACAGTGCCCCCTTCAGACCTCAGATCAGCCTGTAGTGCCCCCTTCAGACCTCAAATCAGCCTGTAGTGCCCCCTTCAGACCTCAAATCAGCCTGTAGTGCCCCCTTCAGACCTCAAATCAGCCTGTAGTGCCCCCTTCAGACCTCAAATCAGCCTGTAGTGCCCCCTTCAGACCTCAAATCAGCCTGTAGTGCCCCCTTCAGACCTCAAATCAGCCTGTAGTGCCCCCTTCAGACCTCAAATCAGCCTGTAGTGCCCCCTTCAGACCTCAGATCAGCCCGTAGTGCCCCCTTCAGACCTCAAATCAGCCCATAGTGCCCCCTTCAGACCTCAGATCAGCCCGTAGTGCCCCCTTCAGACCTCAGATTAGCCTGTAGTGCCCCCTTCAGACCTCAGATTAGCCTGTAGTGCCCCCTTCAGACCTCAGATTAGCCTGTAGTGCCCCCTTCAGACCTCAGATTAGCCTGTAGTGCCCCCTTCAGACCTCAGATCAGCCTGTAGTGCCCCCTTCAGACCTCAGATCAGTCTGTAGTGCCCCCTTCAGACCTCAAATCAGCCTGTAGTGCCCCCTTCAGACCTCAAATCAGCCTGTAGTGCCCCCTTCAGACCTCAGATCAGCCTGTAGTGCCCCCTTCAGACCTCAGATCAGCCTGTAGTGCCCCCTTCAGACCTCAGATCAGCCTGTATTGCCCCCTTCAGACCTCAGATTAGCCTGTAGTGCCCCCTTCAGACCTCAGATTAGCCTGTAGTGCCCCCTTCAGACCTCAGATCAGCCTGTAGTGCCCCCTTCAGACCTCAGATCAGCCTGTAGTGCCCCCTTCAGACCTCAGATCAGCCTGTAGTGCCCCCTTCAGACGGTCAGACCTCAGATCAGCCTTTAGTGCCCCCTTCAGACGGTCAGACCTCAGATCAGCCTGTAGTGCCACCTCAGATCAGCCCACTGTGCCCCATAAAAAAAAAAAAAAAAAAAATCTTACCTGCTCCGCTCCGACGCTCTTCTCTCTTCACTGCCCGCGCTGCACTGTCACCTGACTGCGTGCAGCGTCAGGTCAGAGTGCGCACACTACGTCCTGACGCTGTACCAGTCAGGCGTGTGCAGCGCACACAGGAAGACCAAGGAAGGTACCGGAGCGCAGGAGGAGCTGAGCGGTGAGTACCAGGACCCAGCTCCTGCAATGAGCGCTTCCATCTGTATTGATGGAAGCGCTCATTGCTTCCTGCGCCCCCAAAAAGGAGGACTTCTGGCCGTCCGTCCTGGCCTTTAGCCGGACGGAGGACCAGGAGTCCAAAAACCGGACTGTCCGGCCAAAAACCGGACGGATGGCCACCCTACTACTAGCTGTCCCTAAAAGGGGTTACTTATAATACAGGGGTTATAGGGGAATGCAAGGGGTTATCTGCAGTGATAAAGGCACTGCAGGGGTCAGGAGTTTGGGGATAATTAGAGGTAACAGGGAGTTCCAGGGGTACTTAGCCAGTCTCTGTTTCTGGAGGGCCTGCTTGGCTTCCTTCCTCTGTGGTGATGAGTCCCCTCTGCTTGTGGTGGTCAAAGCTCTTCCTAGTCCCCCAAATGCTGGACTATTTATTTATCATAGGTAGGGGGGAAGGTGTGGACAGTCCATATGGCAGAGGTGTGGATGGCCCATGCTATAAAAACAGGTTTAGCCAGTCACCAACTACTTGATTGGGGTCTCCACACAAAGGGTCTAGATACCGATCAGGTGTGATAAACCTTCACAATGCAAGCAATGGAGGCCAACACCCCTGTTCATAGTAAGCCTTAGAATGAACAGTTGATAACAACAAAGGGGCAGAGGATCTTATCAATCCTCTGTCCTTTGATGTACCCGAGACATCATCAGGGCGGCATCTCCCTCCTGCAAGTGCGCTGGTATGCGCCTCCAGGAGGATGCAGGGTGGAGAGTCAGTTTATATGTATATAGATAAATGCATATAAAACTGGGGCATATATACATGTATCTATATACATTAGGAGCAACTGGGGGCACAATATAATATATAGGGGGCATCATAAGCATCAGAGGGCACCACATATTGGGGCATATCTGACCCACAGACCCACAGATACATATATAGAAGGCCCATATATAGATATACATGTATGTGCCTGCCTCATTAAGGGGGCATGCATGCATATACATATACACACATACATACCAGCACTTCCTTCTACACTAGGATATCTTATAAAAGGAGAGTCATGTGATCACCCAGGTGCCATTTTGTTTGGTTTATCGTGTCGTTTGGAGTTCTGAGGTGAAATCTGTGCTTAAAATTTTTCGAACATTCTCTCAACGATTAACACAATGCCAAAGGATATGAGTGCAGTTCTCTTCCGCTGGCTCCTTTCTCAGCGATTCGGAGAGCAAGCAGCGATGCTGGACGAAGAACCAGAGAGGAGAAGGCAACAGTGGATTCATCCCATTGTCGCTCAGCGTCAACGGAAGGGACAATTCCATACCATATACAATCATCTGCGACCGGATCCCATGAAATTCAAGAGTTACTGCCGCATGTCCATGAAGGCTTTTGATAATCTTCTGGTCTCTCTTCATTCGGACCTGACCTTCGTGGACACGAGTATGAGGCGTAGCCAGGGGCGTAGCTAAAGGCTCATGGGCCCTGGTGCAAGAGTTCAGCTTGGGCCCCCCCCCTTCCCTCAGCGATGGTGCACCTAGCTTTTCTGCCGGGCAAGTCAAAAATTGAACCCCCCACCCCCATGCCAAATTCTCACCCTAACCTTTTCCCTCCTAACATTATGTATATCACTACAGAACATACAGGGTAAGGCTACATTCGCACAAATATAGCCTCCGATCTGCATATTTTGCGGCTCAGATGCGGACCCATTCACTTCAATGAACACTGTGTGCTGTCCGCATCTGTATGTCCATTCCTATTTTTGTCCGTTTTGAGGACAAGGATAGGCATTATTACAGTGGATCTGCAAAAAAAAAAAAAACGGACGCCATACCGAACATCATCCTTTTTTTGTGGATCCACAATTTGCAGACTGCAAAACACAACGTTTGTGTGAATGAAGCCTAATACAGCGCCCCATACCTCTTACATCCAGTGACGTCTCCTCTGATGTAGATCTTCTCTTTTCTCATCTTCTCCTTTCAGACCAGACGCCATTTTTCAGCCATTTCTCATCTCTGCAGTTTGACAGAAAAAAATCTTAGTTTACTACTTTTCCATCATCCTCCCGTCTTCTGGACAAATCATCCTACCACCCCCAGTACTGTGCCACTAGTACCACACAGATAGTGCCCTTCAATAATTATTGACACACAGTGTCCTAAAATAACTGCGCCCAGCAAATAGTGTCCCTGACAGTAATAGTGTAAACATAACGCCCCCCAGAAATAACTGCGCTATGCTGATACTGTGCCAGGGCGCCCCCAACAGTAATAGGGCTCCCAAAGTCCCAACTAATAATTCTCTGCCAGAGTGCACTTGTTAGTAATAGTGCCCCCAACTGTACTAATGTCCCCACTGTGCCCCAGAAGTAATAATGCTTCCAATGTGCCAGTAAGAAACGCCGCAATAATGTGCCAGAAAGAAGTGTCCTCATAGTGCCCCCCAATAATGTGCCAGTAAGAAGTGCTCCCCACCCATCGATGCCCCCCAAATTATATGCCAGTAAGAAATGCCCCAATAATGCGCCAGAAGTTGCCCCCCATTGATTCCCCCCCCAAAATCATGTGCCAGTAAAAAGTGTCCCACCCCCATAGATGCCCCCCAAATTATGTGCCAGTAAAAATGCCCCCAGTGCCCCCATGTGCCAGTAAGAAATGCCCCAGTGCCATTAAAAATGCCCCCAGTGCTCCCGTGCCATTAAGAAATGCCCCCAGTGCCAGTAAGAAATGCCCCCCAGTGCCCCCATGTGCCAGTAACAAATGCCCCCAGTGCCCCCATGTGCCAGTAACAAATGCCCCCGGTGCCCCATGTGCCAGTAACAAATGCCCCCAGTTCCCCATGTGCCAGTAAGAAATGCCCCTATGTGCCAGTAACAAATGCCCCCCAGTGCCCCCATGTGCCAGTAACAAATGCAAATGCCCCCAGTGCCAGTAACAAATGCCCCCATGTGCCAGTAACAAATTCCCCCAGTGCCCCCAATAGAGCTCCGGTCCGTGATTGCAACAATAAATAAATAAAAAAATAAACACTTATACTTACCTCCATGGAGCTGGCAGCGATGCGATGCAGGCCTCTTCCGGCCTGTGTCCCGGGCTGTATGGCTCTGGCGGTGCGCTGATGTCATCACGCCACCTGAGCCGGCCTCTGATAGGCTGCAGGCCTAGTGCCTGCAGCCTATCAGGGGAAGGGGCAGGGGAGACGCCTCTCCCTCCCCTGCCCCGCAGTACAGGCATCTGTACAGGCGATACAAATGACTATGGAGATAAGCGCTTCCACAATGGAAGCGCTCATCTCCCTCTGCCCCGCCGCCGCCCCCATCTGTGCGCAGGGCCGCACCGCACCTTATCTAATTGGCAGTGCGGCCCTGCGACCGCTGCGACCCCTATAGCTACGCCACTGGGCGTAGCATCTCTGCTGAGCAACGGCTTCAAGTCACGCTGAGGTAAGTGTATAATAATGGTAATTCTGGTATTTTGTATTATAAAAAATTAAAGGTAATCTGTCACCATGATAATCGCTATTGAAGTAAAGCCATGGCCTACTAGCACTTAGTACCTCATTTCCAGATGTGCCTTTTTTCAACAATAGGTGTTTTCTATTTTATGAAAATCCATTATATGAAAAAATCTATTGCTGAAACAAAAGCACATCTGGAAATAAGGTACTAAGTGCTATTAGGCCATGGCTTTATTTCAATAGCGATTATCCTGGTGACAGATTACCTTTATTAAAGTATTATAACATATTTTTTTTTCTTTCCACAGACTCCTTGCAGCCAGAAATTCCTTTGCTTCGCTGCACTTTGAGTTTCTGCTTGGGATCTCAACAATCTCTGGGATCGTCTGTCATACTTGTAAAGTAATCTGGCAGCGGCTCAGAGAAGCGGTGATGCCCACCCCCAAGATTGGATACATATCGCCGAGGGCTTTTACCAATCTGCGCAGTTTCCAAACTGCATTGGGGCACTGGACGGTAAACACATCCGTGCAGGGCCGGCGTCAGCACCCAGCACACCCGAGCAAGTGCCGGGACCCACTGCTTCTGAGGGGGCTCACTGTGCCCGCTGACTCCTGCAGCCGCTTTCCTGGTCATTAAAATGTCTGTTCTGGTTTCTAGGGCAGCTCACCCCAGCAGTGCAGGCAATTTTTGCAGAGTGAAAAAGTTCACCCCTTTGCTGTTCACTACCACAGCAAACTCCCCATGCGTGTTACTGCAAGGCACAGTGTTCTACACCACTATACAGGCTCTCTGCAGCCAGGAAGTATTCATTTTTTAACACGATTTGCCAGAAATTTATTCAGATCTGATCGAATAGTTTCAGAAAATTCGGTAAACCGACCAAATCGAATTTTTGAACAATTCGCTCATCTCTAGTCATTTTAAGTGGCCAGTTTGCCCCCCACTATAATACTGCTCCAAAGTCCCACCAATAGTAATAATTCTCTGCCAGAGTGCACTTAGTATTAATGGTGCCTCAGTAGTGTTCCCACTAGGCTCCAGAAGTGATAATGCCCCCATAGTCCACATAATAGTAATCATGCCCCCATAGTCCCCCAGTAGTAATTGACGGACATAATGTTTGCACTATTTGCTAGCCGCAGTTGTTTTAGGGCACTCTGTGCCAATTATTTTTGAAGGGCACTATCTGTGTGGTATTAGTATTATCTGTTTATCTGTTTTTGCGGTATAGTATTGGGGAGCACAGTGGGCACAGTATTTGGGGTGGCAGGGTGGGGTGTTGAGGAGGATGATGGAAAAGTAGGAACCTAAGGTGTACTTTTGTCAAACTGCAGAGACGAGAGATGCGTGAAAAATCATCATTGTGGTCTGGTCTAAAAGGAGAAGATGAGGAAAGAGAAGGTCTACATAAAAGAAGTCACTGGATGCAAGAGGTATGTGGCGCTGTATTCTGGATAGCACTGAATATGTGTATGCAAATATGTCTTTAGTGCTAGGTACAAATGTGAATAAAATGTATATGGAGTAGGTAAATCGACTGTAAGTGTAGCCTATGTGTAATTTATATACTGTATAGTGTATCATATATGCGTGTATACTGTATATGTGATTATGTGAATGTAGTGTCTATATAGTCTGTTTAGATATGCATACCTCCCAACCATCCCAGATCTGGCATAACTACTGTGTGGGGGGCACAATGGAGACTAGGCAGGGTTTGGACATATACAGATAGACATTAGGTGGAGTTAGAGGTATGGGTCAGCGCTTTAAAAAACTTGTTACGGGGCTCTTCTCGTGCCGCTGATAGTTCACCTCCTTAGGCTTTTTAAAAGTTGGGGCGGAATGTGTGTGTGTAGTGTATATATGGAGTATTTATGTATGTATACCATATATACGGTGTATTTATGTGTATGTGTGTTGCATATATATGGTGTACAGTGGGGAAAAAACAGTATTTAGTCAGTCACCAATTGTGCAAGTTCTCCCACTTAAAAAGATGAGGTCAGCCTGTAATTGACATCATAGGTAGACCTCAACTTTGAGAGACAAAATGAGAAAAATCCAGAAAATCACATTGTCTGATTTGTAAAGAATTTATTTGCAAATTATGGTGGAAAATAAGTATTTGGGCACCTACAAACAAGCAAGATTTCTGGCTCTCACAGACCTGTAACTCCTTCTTTTAGAGGCTCCTTAGTCCTCCACTCATTACCTGCAGTAATGGCACCTGTTTGAACTTGTTATCACTATAAAAGACACCTGTCCACAACCTCAAACAGTCACACTCCAAACTCCACTATGGTGAAGACCAAAGAGCTGTCGAAGGACACCAGAAACAAAATTGTAGACCTGAACCAGGCTGGGAAGACTGAATCTGCAATAGGCAAGCAGCTTGCTGTGAAGAAATCAACTGTGGGAGCAATAATTAGAAAATGGAAGACATACAAGGCCACTGATCATCTCCCTCGATCAGGGGCTCCACGCAAGATCTCACCCCGTGGGGTCAAAATGATCACAAGAACTGTGAGCAAAAATCCCAGAACCACACGGGGGGACCTAGTGAATGACCTGCAGAAAGCTGGGACCAACGTAACAAAGGCTACCATCAGTAACACACTACGCCGCCAGGGACTCCGATCCTGCAGTGCTAGATGTGTCCCCCTGCTTAAGCCAATACATATCTGGGCCCGTCTGAAGTTTGCTAGAGAGCTAGAGATGAGCGAATTTTTCAAAAATTTGATTCTGCTGGTTCTCCGAATTTTCTGAAAAGATTTGCTTCGATCTGAATAAATTAGTGGCGAATCGCGTTAAGAAACGGCTACTTCTGGGCTGCAGAGAGCCTGGATAGTGGTGTAGAACACTGTGCCTCGCAGTAAAATGCATAGGGAGTCTACTGTGGTAGTGAAAGAATACCGTGAGCCAGTGTGACACGCACATAACAGGCGTCGCTCTTAGAATCGCTGCACGCTTTTATGTATTTGGGCAGTTAAGGGGCCAAAACTCACCAAATCGTGCAGAGGCCCAAGATCCTACTAGAGTGCCAAAAGCGCACGCCTTTTACACCAATTCACTGATTCCACATACATTTCAACAGAACCTGTACTACTACACGCTTATACAAGCAGAGCCCCCCCCCAGACAGTGTAGAGATGGCAGTGGCAGCAGCATCAGCAGACTATAGAGTGGTACGACAACAGTGTGGCCAGGTGGCAGCAGCATGAGTAGGCCATAGAGTGGCAGAATGACAGACCCTGGAAGTGGCAACAGCAGTGGAAGTAGTAGTACAATTTGGAGGCCACAGAGTGGCACAATTACATAATTTTGACGTATCGGCAGCTAGGAGATGGCATGTGGAGTTGGCGGCGGCAGCAGCATCAGGCCGGAGAGTGGCATAGTGACATACCCTGAAGAGCAGACCGTAAAAAAGAATTCTCGGCCTTTTGGTTAAGATCAACTGTAGTATATGTTCTTATCAGTATCGGGGCTGGTTATGCCAGTGGATGGGAACGTAAGAAAGAGGAGGTGCAGTGAAGGCTCCAGCTTTGCCTCAACTGTGGCAAAATGTCAGTATTGACACAGTACGCCAAGAAAGCTTGGAGTTCCATCTTGAGATCGAGCTGGCAGTCTGCAGAGAGCTGAGCTACCACCTGTGGGAGCCCCTGACTCTTGCCTCCCCCAAGCTCATCGATGAGTGTCCCAGGGGCCAGAATCATTTACTTTTAAAAATTCGAGTGTTCAAAACAAACAGGGTTTCCTGTATACTTGAGCTATGAATAATGGAATAGGACTACAGAACGTACCAAAAATTTACGAGTGACATGCTGCTGCCGAGCAGAAGGTCCAAAAAATTCTAATCAATTTTGAGGCCACAGAGTTTCAGAATGACAGACCCTGGAAGAGGCGGCAGCAGCAGTCGGACAAATTTACTAGGCCAACGAGTGGCAATGTAACAGCATCTGCAAGAGGCAGCAGCAGTCGAAAAAATTTCAAGGCCACAGAGTGGCACTGTAACAGCATCTGCCAGAGGCAGCAGCAGTCGTATACATTTCAAGGCCACAGAGTGGCACAGTAACAGCATCTGCAAGAGGCAGCAGTCGAATACATTTCAAGGCCACAGAGTGGTATAGGCAGCAGGAGTCGTACTAATTTTAATGAGACAGACTGGCACAGTGAAATACCCTGGGAGAGGCAGCAGCAGTCATAAAAATGTAAATGCAACATACCCTAGAGTGGCAGAATTACATAATTTGGAGGTAGAGGCAGCTAGGAGACAGCGTGTGGAGGCGGCAGCAGCATGAATAGGCCACAGAGTGGCACAATGACAATTTGGAGGTAGCGGCAGCTAGGACACAGCGTGTGGAGGCGGCAGCAGCATGAGTAGGCCACAGAGTGGCACAATCACATAATTTGGAGGTAGCTAGGACACAGCGTGTGGAGGCGGGGGCAGCAGCATACCGTAGAGTGGCACAATTACATAATTTGGAGGTAGCGGCAGCTAGGACACAGCGTGTGGAGGCGGCGGCAGCAGCATGAGTAGGCCACAGAGTGGCACAATTACATAATTTGGAGGTAGCGGCAGCAGCAGCATCAGGCCACAGAGTGGCATGGTGACATAGCCTGGAGGTGACAGCAGTAGCAGCATTAGCAGACCTGATTGTTGAGGTGGCAGCAGCATCAGAAGGCTACATATTGGGTCAGTGAGGTGGGTGGCAATACCAGTCACTGGTAAAGATGCTGGGTGGTAGAAGTATCAGCTGGCAGATGTGTGGCATCAGGCGGGTGGCAGCATCATAAGAGTGGCTGAGGCAGGTAGCCTGAAGAATACAGTCTCATTTGTCAAGGTTTGGGTGATGCATCATGGCTGATCTAATCTGATGCATCAGACGTTGGTGGGTGGAAATCCTGGCTGATCCACGCCCGATTCATCTTGACAAAGGTGAGCCTTTCCACATTTTGGAAGGACAGGCGAGTTCTCCTTGGGGTAACTATGGCCCCCGCTGCACTGAACACCCGCTCTGATGCCACACTACTAGCCGGGTAGGACAGCTTCTCCAGTGCAAACTCGGCCAGTTGCGGCCACAAATCCAGTTTGGCTGCCCAGTAGTCCAGCGGATCTTCAATGTGGGGTGGCAGGGTGCTGTCTAAGTAGGCCACCACCTGCTGGTTCAGGGTCTGCTCCTGGTCTACCTGCTGCTGGTGAGTACTTTCCGCACTTGGCGGGTAAAGAAAGCTGCTCATCAGAGACTCCAGACTCAAGTTGCTGCTGATGGAGCTGGTACTGCTCCCACCCCCCCACAGAAGCCATGGCAGTGGTACGTGAGCGCTAAGGGACCCCCCGGTAAGACCTGCGAGAGGATGGACGATGACACAGATAGGCAGCAGCCAACTGACTATATAGGATGTCTTTATAGTAGTTCAGTTTATCCTCCCTCTCAGCAGGTGAAAAAAAGGCCCCCATTTTAGACCGGTAGCGAGGGTCCAAGAGGGTGGAGAGCCAGAAGTCATCCCTCTGCCGGATGGTGACTATTCAGCTGTCACTACGTAAGCAAGTGAGCATGCATCAGGCCATTTGCGCAAGTGACTCAGAGGGACTCGCGGCCTCCAACTCCACTGTATACGGCCAGTGTCTCTGGGTCATCTGCCTCATCTTCCTCATCTCCCTCTACCTCCTCTGGCTGCTCCTGCTCCTCCTCTTCCGTCACCTGGGTAGAAAAACCACTAAATGCTTGTGCTCCAATGTCCTCCTCCTCCTCCAGTTCAGCCCCCACTGGACTCATGTGGCCGTGAGATGCAGTCTCCACGTCTCTAGTCCCCTGGCCAGAAAGATTTTGCAGCATCTGTTCTAGGACATGAAGCAGTGGAATGACGTTCATACCGTAGTCCTGGCGACTGACAAATAACGTGGCCTCCTCAAAGGGCCTGAGCAAGCGGCAGGTGTCACGCATGAGCTGCCACTGGCTGACATAAAAATTACACAGGGGAGTACTCCTGTCCGCTTGGATCATTAAGAAATTGTTTATGGCTTTTCTCTGTTCGTACAGTCGGTCCAACATATGGAGGGTAGAATTCCAACTGGTGGAAACGTCACATATCAGCCTATGTTGGGGGATGCCATGCTGCCGCTGCAGCTCAAGGAGGGTGTGCTTGGTGGTGTAGGAATGTCTGAGGTGCATGCAAAGTGTCCTGGCCCTTTTTAGAATGTTTTGCAGTTGGGTATAAGACTTGAGGAACCATTTGACAACCAGATTAAATACGTGCGCCATGCAGGGCGCATGGCTCAGCCCTCCTTTGCGCAGCGCGGACACCATGTTCTTTCCGTTATCTGTCACCATGGTTCCGATTTTTAGTTGTCGCGGAGAAAGCAAGCAATCAATTTCTTCTTACATGACGCGGAGCAGTTCCTCCCCTGTGTGACTTCGTTCGCCCAGGCAAACCAGGTGTAGAACTGCATGACACTGCCGTGCCCTGCACATGTGGTACGCTGGAGGAGCACTATGACTTGGCCCTGCAGTGGAGGCTGAGGTGGTGGAGAAGGAGCCGGACATTAACGCAGGATCAGCAGTTTGACAACGAGGAGGAGAAAGTGGCGTCACCTGTTCAAGTTGCTCATGTGGCTGGGCAGGAAGCACATTGACCCAGTAGGCCGTAAAGGACATGTACTGGCCTTGACCACCGTAGTTACAACAACACACGTCGGCACTGCCGTGCACTTTGGCAGACACCGACAGGCTCAAGGATTGGGCCACCTTCTCTTCTACATATTTGTGCAGGGCTGGGACTGACTTTTTGGCAAAGAAATGACGGCTTGGGACTCTCCACCTTGGCTCGGCACAAGCCATCAGTTCTCTGAGCGGTGCAGAGTCCACCAGTTGAAAATGGAGGGACTGCAGCACGAGTAACTTGGACAGGAGCACGGTCAGCTTCTGCGCTGTAGGATGGCTGGACGCATACTGCTGTCTCTTTGCAATTTCCTCGGTGAACGACTGTTGCCGTAATGAGTGGCGAGGAATAAGAGCAGGAGGAGCAGGAGCATCTGGAGTGGTAGATAATGACAGACAGCTCCCTTCGGCATAGGTGCTGGAGCCTTGACTGCCTGAAATGGGCTGCGTGCCACTGGGTGATGCTGCTGTTGCTGCTGCCGACTGGACCGCCACATCTGAACCACGGTTCTCCCAGGCCACTTTGTGGTGACGCTGCATATGTTGGCGCAGGGCCGTGGTGCCAACATTAGCACCCTGGCCACGCTTCGCTTTCTGACCGCATATTCTACATATAGCCATGTTCACCTCCTCAGGCGTCTTAACAAAAAACTTCCACACCGCCAAGTAGGCGATTTTACCACCAACACTCCACACTGAATGAGTGGTACCTCCGCTGCCTGGCTGAGCCCCTGCGCTGCTCTTTTCAAGGCCGAAAAACACCTGCGAAGAGTGCGGTCTACCCCGTGCCCGTTTGGCTCCCGACCTCGCACTGCTGTCACTCCGCTGACTAACGGCCACACTACTAACTTGCTGCCTGTACCGCTGCCTGACGCGCAAGCTGTCAGTCTCGTCTGCAGATGATGACAATGATGATGAGGCCCTTGCTTCACCCGGCTCCCAAGTGAGATTGGCTACATCATCATCAACTACAGTTTGCAGGTCGCTAATGTCGTCCTCAACTGTCTCGGTGTACAAAGCCTGACCGCTCTCAACATCACCTCCCACTACACTCTCCTCATCAGTACTTGACCGCCTACTGGAAGGAGCGGAGTTCTGCCCCACCTCTTGGCTTCCCAGTAGCTGCTGACTGTCCTCAAGTAGTTCGTCCTCGCTGTATAGTGGCGCAGAGCCCATAGCATATAGTACTTCTCTGGCTGAGGGAACCGAAAAGAGGCAGACAGACAGAGAGACAGAGGCAGGTTGAGGACAGGTGAGGGCAGTGGAGGTGCTCCAGGCCCATGCCAACTAAGGGTTGTGTCTGACGAACCCACCGACTCTTGGCAGGGGGTTTCAGATGTCATCTGGGAGGAAGTGGATGACCGAGTCAACCATTCAAGAACATCTGGGTTGGTGGTCAACACACGACCACTAGATGACACCGGTAGCTGTGGCCTCGCCGAGTGACCCCTAATGCCACGTCCCCTTCCTCTGCTGAGACCTGTGCCTGTTCCCGAAAGATTTGTGCCACTGCCCCTCCCCTGTGAAGGGCCTATCACCCCTCTGTCTGACATCCTGTTTGATAAAAAAAATTAAAATAAAATAAAATGAAGAATACCCCCAAAAATTATACTTTGCTCACTGACTTGCACAACGGCTTAACTATTTCTTTCAGAAATAACGTCACCTACACAGTGTGTTAACAACGGGTTACTGAACTGCAGTACAATGGGTTACTGCACAGCACTATACACTTTGTTTATATACAGACTGACGCTGCAACTATCGATGTAAAAGGAACGAGCCCAGAACCACGTCTTTACTCTTTTTTGGGCAATTCAACTTCACTGACTACGTTAGCACAATATTACGCTTTTCTGTTTGGATGACGCCAAAAATACTTAAAAAAAAAACGTTAAATAACTTTTTTAAAAAAACGTTAAAATGAGCAACCGCAAAAAAACGTATTAACTGTTTTTTGGCCAATTCAACTTCACCAAGGAAGCTTTATTTTTTTTTTTTACCCAACACTACGCAAAAGATAACTTTTTTTTTCTCTATATATGTACCGCAAACAAAGCTCTGACCCTCTTACTGCACTGCAACAAGGAACACAAGTGGTGCTTCTTTGAATAAAGCACCCCAATACAGCCTTTAGAACAGAGTGCCCCAAACCCCAATGCCCAGTCATTTCTTCTCAGTGTACCAGAATAGCGATTTCACTGCCTGATAATCCCCTATGGATTCTGTCTAGAAATCGTCCCACTACTATCCCTGCAATTCAGATTATCTATCCCTGATCTCCTCATTTCTTTTCTTTAGCAACGTTTTTTTATCACTTGCCCTATCTCTCCTGACGTCTGTCTCTGGTCTAAACTCAATTGCAAATGGCGGATTCCAGCGCTGCAGAGCTATTTATAGGGCTGTGACATCACAGGACCTGGCTGGCTGCTAATTGGCTACATGTCTGCATGTGATCGCATTGTGGGTGTTTACTTCTTTGTCCGAGAAATCAATCCCCAATGTCATGCCATGTGCTTGCGGCCATTTTAGGAAAAAAAAAAAAAAAAGGATTCATTGCCATGAATCGCCATGAAATTCGCTTTTGTGGCGAATCGAGTTTTCCATGAAATTTGTAACGAATTCCACTTCGTCAGCTTTGATTCGCTCATCTCTATAGAGAGCATTTGGATGTTCCAGAAGAGTATTGGGAGAATATCATATGGTCAGATGTAACCAAAGCAGAACTGTTTGGTAGAAACACAACTCATCGTGTTTGGAGGAGAGTGAATGCTGAGTTGCATCCAAAGAACACCATTCCTACTGTGAAGCATAGGGATGGCAACATCATGCTTTGGGGCTGTTTCTCTGCAAAGGGACCAGGACGACTGATCCGTGTACATGAAAGAATGAATGGGGCCAGTTATCATGAGATTTTGAGTGCAAACCTCCTTCCATCAGCAAGGGCATTGAAGATGAAACGTGGCTGGGTCTTTCAGCATGACAATGATCCCAAGCACATCGCCAGGGCCACAAAGGAGTGGCTTTGTAAGAAGCATTTCAAGGTCCTGGAGTGGCCTAGCCAGTCTCCAGATCTCAACCCCATTGAAAACCTTTGGAGGGAGTTGAAAGTCTGTGTTGCCCAGCAACAGCCCCAAAACATCACTGCTCTAGAGGAGATCTGCATGGAGGAATTATACGTTTGACCTCTGTCATTGCCAACAAAGGATATATAACAAAGTATTGAGATGAAATTTTGTTATTGACCAAATACTTTTTTTCCACCATAATTTGCAAATAAATTCTTTAAAAATCAGACAATGTGATTTTCTGGATTTGTTTTCTCATTTTGTCTCTCATAGTTGAGGTCTACCTATGATGTCAATTACAGAACTCTCTCATCTTTTTAAGTGGGAGAACTTGCAACAAGTGTCCGCCATTCAGTAGGGAATCTGTTGTTAAAAGTTAGAATCCCACCCCTGCCTGAACCCAATGGAAAATCTTTGCAGGGAGCTGAAAATCAATGTAGCCTAGCAACAGCCCCGAAACCTGAAAGATCTGGAGAAAATCTGTATGGAGGAGTGGGCCAGCTGCAGTGTATGCAAACTTGGTCAAGAACTACAGGAAACGTCTGACCTCTGTAATTTCAAACAAAAGTTTCTGTACCAAATATTAAGTTGTTTTTCTATTGTATCAAATACTTATTTCATGCAATAAAAAGCAAATTAATTATTTACAAGTCATACAATGTGATTTTCTGGATTTTTTTTTTTTTTTTTTTTTTTTTAGATTCTGTCTTTTACAGTTGAAGTTTTCCTATGATAAAAATTACAGATCTCTCCATTCTATGCAGCTGGGAAAACCTGCAAAATCGCCAGTATATGAAATATTTATTTTCCCCACTATGTGTGTGTGTGTATATATATATATATTAGTGTTGAGCGAGCACCTCTGTGCTCGTATGCTCGGGTGCTCTGGCCGAGCACTAGGGGTTGCTCGAGTGCTCAGCCGATCACCCGAGCATAATGTTAGTCAATGGGACTAAACCAGGCACCCCCAGCTCGGAAGAGGGAGGGTGTCTGGTTAATAGAAAAAGGTCAGAATCGCGACTTCTCCTTTCACTCGTAAAAGTATGCTAATTAACGGAATTTGTACGCATTATATATATATATATATATATATATATATATATATATATATATATATATATATAGTGGAGATGTGTGTCGTAATGTGAGGTGTGGGGTGTGTATCTCACCTGGTTTGTCAGTTTAGCCAGGTGAGAACTGAAATCCAAATTTGGTATAGCTTCAGCAAGCATAGTTGCTGGAGCTGGTTTTTGTTTAACCCCTTCAACCCCGGGCCTGTTTTTACCTTCCTGCCCAGGCCATTTTTTGCAAATCTGACATGTGTCACTTTATGTGGTAATAACTTTGGAACGCTTTTACTTATCCAGGCCATTTACTTCTAGTCACATATTGTGCTTCACGACAGTAGTAAATTTTTGGCAAAATATTTCATTTTTATTTATAAAAAAAAAATACCAAATTTATCAAAAATTTGGAAAAATTTCCAAATTTCAATTTCTCTACTTTCAAAATACATAGCAATACCTCCAAAAATAGTTATTATTTTACATTCCCCATATGTCTACTTTATGTTGGCATCATTTTATAAATGTCATTTTACTTTTTTAGGACGTCAGAGGGCTTAGAAGTTTAGAAGCCATTTTTCAAATTTTCACCAAATTTTCCAAAACCATTTTTTTAAGCACCAATTCAGATATAAAGTGATTTTGAGGGGCTTACATAATGAAACCCACCCATAAATGACCCCATTTTAGAAACTACACCCCTCAAATTATAAAAAACTGCTGTTACAAACTTTGTTAACCCTTGAGGTGTTCCACAAGAATTAAAGGAAAATGGAGGTGAAATTTCAAAATTTCACTTTTTTGGTAGATTATTCATGTTAATATTTTTTTTCTTGCGACACAGTAAGGGTTAACAGCAAACTAAACCTCAATATACATTGCTCTGATTCTGCAGTTTACAGAAATACCCCATATGTGGTGGTAAACGTCTCTATGGGTTTGTGGCAGTGGTCAGAAGTAAATGTCACGCTCGGGTGTGGGGGGAAAAGCCACACCGAGCGTATGAGGGATGGGAACAGACAAAACCAGGGAACTGGTCACCTCCTGCAGGGGACCCCAAGACTAGGCCCTAGCTGGCTACCAGTATGAACTAACCCGGGTGGTAGGAAAGCTCATACACAGGAACCTAATCTGAATAAACCCTAGAACACCCTGCAGTCTAATGACACAAGAGAGTAACCTGTTCCTCCAAGCGTAAGGAGGAACAGGAGACTCAAACAGGAAACCAAAGGAAGGGAAAACACTTAACTTTAAGTAGAACTCAGCAACAGGATCTCAGCCGAGATCCACACCACTCTCCACCAGGTATGTAGCAGATATAAACCGCAAGGGATACTGGGAGAGGAAGAGGTAAGTA